>JAOTRH010157931.1:0-12969 GCA_034768845.1 Heliamphora exappendiculata | reverse complement strand
GTATAAAATATATATTTTATAAATATAATAAGTCTAAAATATTAAAATATTATATTTATCTCTAATTTTTCTTTTTTCTTTTTTATATTTTGTATATTTAGTTACATTAATTCATCAACTATTATTTTTTATTTATTATATTATTTGTAATTTTTATTAATATTACTCCTTTAAACCTTAAAAATCATACCCGAAATATTTTCGTACCCGTCCCGTTTCTTGCTATTTTTCTGATATTTTCTTCCGTCTCCACCCCAATCAAATAGAGGACGGAGATGGAAAAACTAATTCCCGGCCTCGACCCGCCTCATTGCCATTCCTAGTGGTAGAAATAGACTTATCCTTACACTTTTGCTTTAATACATGGCATCCAATGATCACATTCAGTGATAAAAGTGTTCATATCCATTGGTAATTCTAATCACATTGAGTAGTAGAAATACCCTTGTCCTTACACCTTTAATTAACTTTCATTGACAAATCACATGGAGTGATAAAAGTGGTCATGTCCAATGGTAATTTTGGTCACATTGAGTGGTAAAAACACACTTGTACTTACACCTTTGATTTAATTCATTACTTTCAATGATCACATAGGATGGTAGAAGTGGTCATGTGCAGTGGTAATATGATCACATTGAGTGGTAGAAATACACTTGTCCTTACACTTTCCATTTACCACTTGGCATCCTATGGTCACATAGAGTGGTAGAAGTGGCTATGTCTAGTGGTAGAAGTGGTCACTTTGAGTGGTAGAAACACCATTAGCCTTACACATTTGACTTACAACATGGCATCCAATGGTCACATACAGTGGTAAAGTTGTCACATTCAGTGGTAGAAGTTGTCACAATGAGTGATAGAAACACTCTTAACCTTACACCTTTGTCATACCACGTGGCATCCAATGGTCACATAGAGTGGTAGAAGTGGTCACATATGGTGGTTGAACCACAGTTGACCTATGACCTACGTCTTACTACATGGCATCCAAGGGTCACTTCTAGTGGTAGAAGTTATAATGTTTAGTGGTAGAAGTGGTCACATATGGTGGTAGAAACACACTTGACCTAAGACCAAAGCTTTAGCACATGGCATTCAAGGGTCACATCTTGTGGTAGAAGTTGTCATCTTCAGTGTAGAAGTGTGCATATTTAGTGGTGGAAGTGATCACTTTGAGTGGTAGAAACACTCTTGGCCTTACACCTTTGACATACCACTTGGCATCCTATGGTCATATTCCATGGTAGAACTGGTCATGTGCTGTGGTAGAAGTGATTACTTTGAGTGGTAGAAACACTCTTGGCCTTACACCATTGTCTTAGCACTTGGCATCCTATGGTCATATTCCATGGTATAAGTGGTCATCTCTAGTGGTAGAAGTGGTCACTTTAAGTGGTAGAAACACTCTTCGCCTTACACCATTGTCTTAGCACTTGGCATCCTTTGGTCACGTTCCATGGTAGAAGTGGTCATGTCTAGTGGTAGAAGTGATTACTTTGAGTAGTAGAAACACTCTTGACCTTACACCATTGTCTTAGCACTTGGCATCCTATGGTCACATTCCATGGTAGAAGTGGTAATCTCTAGTGGTAGAAGTGGTCACTTTGAGTGATAGAAACACTCTTAGCCTTACACCATTGACTTATCACTTAGCATCATTTGGTCACATTCCATGGTAGAAGTGGTCATATTCTGTGGTAGAAGTGGTCATGTCCTCTGGTAGAAACACTCTTGGTCTTACACCTTTGACATACCACTTGGCATCCTATGGTCACATTCCATGGTAGAAGTGGTCATCTCCAGTGGTAGAAGTAGTCACTTTAAGTGGTAGAAACACTCTTGGCCTTACACCATTGACTTATCACTTGGCAGCTTTTGGTCACATTCCATGATAGAAGTGGTCATGTCCAGTGGTAGAAGTGTTCACTTTGAGTGGTAGAAACACTCTTGGCCTAACACCAACCTTTGACTTACCGCATTGCTTCCAAGGATCACATAGAGTGGTAAAAGTCCTCATCTCTAGTGGCAATTTTTGTCATAAGTGAGCGGTAGAAACACAATTATTCTTACACCAATCTTTGACATACCACATCACTTCCAAGAATCACATGGAGTGGTAAAAGTGCTCATGTTCAGTGATAAATTTTATCACATTGAGTAGTAGAAACACAATTGTTCTTACACCAACCTTTAACTTACCACATCACTTTCAAAGATCACATGGAATGGTAAAAGTGCTCATGTTTAATTGTAAGTTTTGTCACATTGAGTGGTAGAAACACAATTATTCTTCTACCTTAGGTTTACCATATTGCTTCCAAAGATCACATAGAATGGTAAAAGTGTTCATATTTGGGTGTAAGTACGGCCACATTAACTAGTAAAAACAAATTTGTGCTAGCACATTTGCTTTAATTCATGGCATGCTATGATTACATGGAGTAGTAAAAGTGTTCATGTTCTTTTGTAGGTATTGTTACATTTAGTGGTCAACACATACTTTTACTGGCCCTTTTTTTTAGTGGGTGAATTATCTTATGTAGTTTTTATTTTATTGATAAGCTTTCTCTTGATAGCGCTTGTATTTTAACAATACAAATGTCACATTAGCTACTAAAAATGGTTTTGTCCCATAGTATGAATATGCCTTTTTTTCCCTCTTAATGGATTTCTCCTTGACCTTTGTAGTAAAAGTGTTATTATGTAGTTGTAACTATTGTCATAGATGGTGATAAAAGTTGTGATTTGTTGTGGTAAAAGTTGTAATATTGAGTTTAGCCATTAGTCATATGTAGTGGTAAAAATTATGATATTGAATAGTAGAAGTGTTCATATATAGTAGTAAAAATTATCATATGTACTGGTAGAAATTGTATGATTTGGGTGCAATTTCTGTAGACTTGGTTTTGGTGTTGGTTTCTTGCGACGGCATTTCAATCGTCACAATTTTTTGGGTCGCAAAAACTATTAGCGATGATAAAATGCCATCGCAAAAACTATTAGCGACGAAAAGTTTTACGTATGGAGGAAAAGTATCCCGAGGGTGCGCTCAACCTGCGCTTGAGCTCATGTTGGGCGCGATTTCCAGAGAGCATTGGTGCCAGACTCTTCTTTGCTTTTGCGACGGCATGCCAATTGTCACAATTTTTTGGGTCACAAAAACTATTAGCGATGGAAAAATGCCGTCGCAAAAACTATTAGCGACAAAAAGTTTCAAGTGTAGAAGAAAGAGTATCATGAGGGTAACGCTCAACCTGCGCTTGAGCGCGTGTTAAGCGCGATTCCAAATAGCGTTGGTGCCAGACTCTACTTTGCTCTTGTGATGGTATTTCAATCGTCACAACTTCTTAGGTCACAAAAACTGTTAGCGATGAAAATATTTTATTGCAAAAACTATTAGCGATGGAAAAAAAAATTTACGACGACTTCAACATTGCCACATGGCATCCAAGGGTCACATCCAGTGGTAGAAGTTGTCATGTTCATTGGTAGAAGTGGTCATTTTATGTGGTAGAAACACACTTGACCAAAGGCCAAAGACTTATCACATGACATGCAAGAGTCACATCTAGTAGTAGAAACCGTCACGTTCAGTGGTAGAAGTTGTCACTTTGAGTGGTAGGAACACACTTGACCAAAGACCAAATACTTTCCACATGGCATGCAAGGGCCATATATAGTGGTAGAAGTTGTTATGTTTAGTAGTAGAAGTGGTCACATGCGGTGGTAGAAATACACTTGACCTATTAATTAAGTCTTACAACATGGCATCCAAGGGTCACATCTAGTGGTAGAAGTTGTCATGTTCAATGGTAGAAATGATCACTTTATGTGGTAGAAACACAATTGACCAAAGGCCGAAGACTTACCACATGGCATGCAAAAGTCACATCTAGTGGTAGAAATCGTCATGTTCAGTGGTAGAAGTAGTCACTTTGAGTGGTAGAAATACACTTAACCAAAGACCAAATACTTACCACATGGCATGCAAGGGTCATATCTAGTAGTAGAAGTTGTCATATTCAGTGGTAGAAGTGGTTACATATGGTGGTAGAAATACACTTGACCTATGAATTAAGTCTTGCAACATGGCATCCAAGGGTCACATCTAGTGGTAGAAGTTGTCACGTTCAGTAGTAGAAATGGTCACTTTATGTGGTAAAAATACACTTGACCAAAGGCTAAAGACTTACCACATGGCATGAAAGGGTCACATCTAGTGGTAGAAATCGTCATGTTCAGTGGTAGAAGTGGTCACTTTGAGTGGTAGAAACACACTTAACCAAAGACTAAAGACTTACCACATGGCATGCAAGGGTCATATCTAGTAGTAGAAGTTGTCATATTCAGTGGTAAAAATGGTCACTTTGAGTGGTAGAAACACACTTGACCTAAGACATAAGATTTATCACATTTCTTCCAAGGGTCACATCTAGTGGTAGAAGTTGTCATGTTCAAGGGTAGAAGTGGTCACTTTATGTGGTAGAAATACACTTGACCTATGACCAAAGACTTACCACATGGCATGCAAGGGTCACATCTAGTGATAGAAGTTGTCATATTCAGCGGTAAAAGTGGTCACTTTGAGTGGTAGAAACACACTTAACCAAAGACCAAAGACTTACCACATGGCATGCAAGGGTCACATCTAGTGGTAGAAGTTGTCATGTTCAGTGGTAGAAGTGGTCACTTTGAGTGGTAGAAACACACTTAACTAAAGACCAAAGACTTACCACATTTCATCCAAGGGTCGCATCTAGTGGTAGAAGTTGTCATGTTCAGTGGTAGAAATGGTAGAAGTTGTCATGTTCAGTGGTAGAAGTGGTCACTTTGAGTGGTAGAAACACACTTGACCGAAGACCAAAGACTTACGACATTTCATCCAAGGGTCACATCTAGTGATAGAAGTTGTCATGTTTAGTGGTGGAAGTGGTCACTTTGAGTGGTAGAAACACACTTGACCAAAGACAAAAAACTTACCACATTTCATTCAAGGGTCACATCTAGTAGTAGAAGTTGTCTTGTTCAGTGGTAGAAGTGGTCACTTTGAGTGGTAGAAACATACTTGACCAAAGACCAAAGACTTACCACATGGCATCCAAGAGTCACATCTAGTGGTAGAAGTTGTCATGTTCAGTAGTAGAAGTTGTTATGTTCAATGGTAGAAATACACTTCAGCTTATAGACTTGTGCTTATCCTTGCTTTTTTTGGTTGCTCTTTGTTTTAGTGATGTGAATGGCTTTTTTTCTTGATGAGCCATTGTTTTAACGATAATTATGACACGTTAGGTACCAAATGGCCACCATATTAGAAATACGCTTCTACCTTTGTTTTATTACTATTTATGAATAATTTTATTGGATTGTAATAAAAGTGTTGATAATCAGTAATAAAAATGATCATATGTTATAGTAAAAGAAATCATTTGTTGTAGTAAAAGTTGTGATATTGAGTTGTACAATTGATCATATATAGTGATAAAAATTGTGATATTGAGTAGTATTAGTGTTCATATCTAATAGTAGAAATGATCATATGTAGTGGTAAAAGTTGCCAAAATTATTTTTTTGATTGGAAAACTCAAAAATCACCTTGGTTTGAACCAGAACACCTAATATTTTTGTATTTTTTTAATTCTTTTAATCGATTGACCTGGATTCTCTCTAAAACTAATCATAGAAATCCCGCTATTTGATCAAAAGCTCATTCACCTCTCCCTACCGTTTTCAAAACCCATTTCTCTCTCTCTCTACCGAAGACCTCAACTCTGTCTACCGAAGCTGGCATCTTTCCCTCCCTCCCTCACACACTCTGCATCGCCGCCGCCGTCGCAGTGCCGCCACCGTCGCAGCTCCGCAACCACCCTCGTTTTAGGTTTGTTCTTGTACGATTCTCTTTTCTATTTTCTCCTATCAAAATCTGTTATATTTTATTGATGGTTCCATGATGGTCAGTTGAAAACTAATGGACTCGAATTCAAGGGTTTATATTGAAGACTTTGTGGAAACGAATTGTCAATAGAATAAATATCAGTAGGCATGACAATAGTCTTCATGATGCAAACCCTCACACTATTCCTCTCCAAAATATTGGTCGCTGGAACTTTAGTTATATCACTTTCACATGGAACACTGCTTCTAGGATGATTATTTAAATTGCTTAGTGATGAAATGTAGCACTAGATTGTTATTACTTATTAATATTTCATGAATTTTCCGAATTCTGTCCCATACAATTGTTTTATCTAAAATTGATTGAGTAGTTTTTACCGCGTATGTGCAACTAATTTGAAAGAAGATTTGGATTTAACTAGCATAAGACCCATGTTATGCGCACACAACTTTATACAATTTCATCTGATATAAAATGTGTTGTATTATGCCATTATCATAACAAACATTATAAGTATTTACTGGTATTTCAAGAACAATATTAGTTCAAGAATAATCGTACTTCATAAAATTTTAGGGCACAAATTGAACGAATTTGATCCTTTCCAAAAAAAAAAAAGATATATTAAACCAATTACAATAAACTACCAGCGAAGTTGATCCAAAAAGTTAAGTTCATCAACCCTAACTATGATTATAGAGGAATCATCATTACTGATTTCACTTCATCTATCAACTGAATTATTTTTCTTATTTAATGGAGAACTATATGTTCTTTCAAGTGAATATAAGAGATTCAAGAATTTTCGTTCGTGCATGAATAGTTAAAGCCACAGCCTCAATAGCCAAGACCAGAAAAAAAACATAAATAATCAAAAAGTTTACATCCTGAACTTGTCCCAGAACCTTGCCCAAAACTCCACATATTTCTCCCATTGTTAACAATTTAACTACATTAACAAAAGTTAAAAAGTGGAATAAATTAACAGAATGTTGGAAGAATAAATTACTGAAGAATATAAACTTTGAATTTAATACTTATTATCTCTTTTCTCTCACCATATTTTCTGCTTCTGTACCCGACCACATCCAGCTCAACGCTTATTTCACCCTTAACTGCATTATCCCCAACCCTACTTTTAAACATTTGTACTCCCTCCCAATCTCTCCACCCTACAGCACCTACACATTTTCTCTCTATCCACTCTCTTTATGGTTTATATTTACTTCCCTCAAAAAAATTCTATGGTATAGTTCATGAAGAAAAAAACTTCCCTGCATCACCTATAAAAAGAAAGGCAAAAAAAAAAAAAAAATCAGCCATTAGTCTTGATTCGTTTTACTGGCTAATTATATGAATTTGAAGCATATGTAACATGCACAGAAAGAAATATATTATGTTCAACATGGGAACTAAATATAAATTTGGTCCCATAAATTCAAATGCAAAGTAAAAACTTCAACAAATTTACATCGGTAAATTGTAGCTAAACACAAAAACAAACTATTGGCTGAAACTATTGACTTAAAACTATCGATTGAAAAGATTCTAGGAACTATTTTCAAAAAGAAAATAATGTTTAAATTAAATAATTTTATAAAGTTAGCAATAGCATGCAAACTTTGGAGCTATCTTGTAGGACAAACTTGAGTTCGTCAATTCACCTTTTACTATTAGTTCCATTTCACATTATCGTTTGTCACCTCATTTTCATATTTGTTTCTACTTTTCGGTTTCTAAAAAACTAAAATACAGATCTCAATTCACCTTTCCCTATTTGTAAAGGGGCTCAAAAAATCAATTTACAAAATTAAATAAATTTAAATTTAATGTCCGATAGTTGATTTGGATAATGTATAGAGTTTTAGGTAGAGCGGAGTATTTGGTGGCTGAAAATCAGTTTTCAAAGCTAAATTGATTTGTAATTTGAAGTTTTGAAGTAGGATAATCTTTTATTTAGAATTGTTATTGAGTACATATTTTAATTTGAAACTTTTGACCAATAGGAGTTCTACAATCTAATTTTGACCCGATAAAAATTGAACAACTAAAGTTTAAAAAATGTCCAATAGTTGATTTGGATAATGCATTGAATATATGTAAGTGTTTGGTGACAGGACATCAATTTATAAAGATAAATTGATTTGCAATTTGAAATTTTTAAGTAGGATAGTCTCTATTTAGAATTGTTAATTGGATAAATTTTTTAATTTGAAATTTGACCAATAGGAATTCTTCAACCTAATTTTAATCGCAATGAAATTTGAACAACTAAGATTCAAAAGTTTTAAAAAAGTAAAAAATTTAGGAATTCAAAATTGAGGATTCGGAGCTTGTATAGCTATCTTGAGTAAAATAAGCATCCCGCGCTAATATATAGTTTAGATAGGTATAGATTCATCTCCTTTTGATGTGTATAAATTTTATTTTAACCTTTTTTACCATTTCGTAGGAATGTTTTGATTCTCAAAGGAAAAGAGAACTTTTTAAAGGCAATCTCCTTTTACTGAATCTCCTTTTGAGTTTTGAATATCAAGATTTGTTAACTTGGTTTTGTAGGTATAAACCTCTTTTAAGGAAATCTCTTCTAAGGAAATCTCTTTTTAAATCTTGAATATCAAGATTTGTTTTAAGGTTAGAAAATGAATATCAAGATTTGTTTTAAGTTTTAAACTTTTTAGTTTAGCCAATAAGATATTTCAAAAATATTTTTAAATAACTTTTAGAAAATTAGAATGATAGTTTGAAGCTCCCAAAACACTCAAAACAAAAACTCCATTTTTGTTAATAACTATAGATATTATCTTGTAATCTTTAGATTAATTGTGAGTCTTTATCGGCCTCAAGTTTTTTTTTGTTGCTGCCTATTAAACTTTCAAGTAGAACAAGTTGATTGAGTAGGTGTATATGATCTCATTCGATAAATTGGATGTATATATGTTACATTGAGTTTTTTGTTTTTGTTTTTTCAATTCTATTGTTCAACCTAATAGTATATGCAATTATCAATTTATCATGTTTTTATTGTTTGATTTTTTGAATGTGGTTGTTTAATTTTTGTTAAGACGATAATAGTTATGCGCTTAAACTTTCCTTGATTATCGTTTCTATTTTAATTGCTATTCAAAAGTTTTTAACATTTTAAATAATTCATATTTGATGCCATCATTAACTTGTGAGAATGGTATTACTTTGGAGCAAAATCAGTGTCAAGTGGGTAGATTCAAGTTTAGAGACACCATTCCCCCTGCTATAATATAGCCTACAAATTTGTTCAAGAGCAATGAAGAGAGGGAAGGGTTTTAGTTGTAAGTCATAGTTGTTGGTTTAGTTTGTAGTCAAATTATGTAGTGGAGATGAACGCGTTGATAGAATTTATCAATGCCAAAAGGTGTTTTCAGTAGGTTATGTTACGTCTTAGGGGAGTAGTTAGATTTGCAGCGTATCTAGAGCGACGCCATAATTGTTGAAGAGATTGTGGCCATCTTCCCTCCATCCTCAAGAGAGTAAAATGTCAGGGCCTTTAGGAACGTTTCCAACATTGGAGAGACATGATGTATATATTACCCATTCACGGTAAAAAAGTGCTCTTAGTTCTTAACTCTCTCTCTCTCTCTTCCCCGCGATGAATATATAAAGAGTTTCTATACAATAATATTTGTTCTAGTGGCAACAATTTTAGGACTATATTGATGCCCTAGACGGTACACATGCCCCTATCTATCTATCTGTTGAACCAACAAGCCCATACTTTTCTCATAAAGGGTGTCATACGCAAAATGTACTCACAGTCTACGACTATGATGCATGCTTCACATTCATGTCATGGATATGAATGAAGCATGTATGAAACCTATATGTTCAACCTCGTGTTCTGAAACCCTCGACTACAATTTCCTCACTTGATCAATAGAAGGCATGTTGCGCGAAAACTTTCTAATCGATTTCATCTAATAACCAAAATTGGATGTTGCAATGTTGTTGGGGATACAAATGTTACTCTTGAGTTAGAGGTTTGTTGTTTTTACAAGTAAATACTACTTGGTTGATGTCGGTTATCCTACTAGGAAAGGATTTTAGCACCATATAAAGGAACACGTTACTATTAGGACTCGTTATGTTAGGGAACGTAGTTAATGCAACGAAATGGTGGTTCAATAAGACACTCATATTTGCAACGTTGCATCGAAAGGATGTTTGGTGTATAAGGTTGGAATTCTTACATATAATGCAAAAGCTTGACATAAATTTAAAGAACCAATTGGTTGTTGCATTGTTGGCACCACACTTTATCATGATGTGCAATGACAATAATTTGAAGTTTGCCAGTGTATTGGCCATAGACGATTATGTCTTTGAAGACATCCTTATGTCCTGTCACTAACTCCGCTAGAACGACGAAATGGTGGTGGGTGATGATGACCAATAAATGAGTGACCTCCAAATGAAATCAAGTATGCTTCGCAGTGGGGCCACTTCGAAATTGGTCTCTTTCGACAATAGTTACTTTTGAAGTGGTTAATTTGCTGTAAACTTCACAAGTGTGTTGGTATGTAATTGGGATATTTACAAGCTCACAGTAGGAAGGATGTATGTACATCTGTACAATTAGATTCCCAATATTTGTGCGAGTTATTCATATGTTATTGGTTGTCAGTTAAATTTTATTTATGTATGAATTTAGTTGATGTGCACTGTGAATGTGCAAAAACTAAAACGTTTTATGTTGCAACATTTTAACAGGGAGCTTGAGAGCCATTATACTAAGTTTGTGTTTGTTTTGAGGTAAGTAGCATCGACACGGACACACGACACGACATGAACACGCTAATACGTTGATTTCCAAAAAATGCAGGACACGACACTTTTGGGATACGCTAAAAACTTATATTTTTATATAGTTATTACATATCAAATATATAAATAATTTATTCACTTAGGATAATGATATTCTCTTTTATTTATCAAAAATAAATAAATAATTTATTCGGTGGTAATTGAAAATATACAATATTGCACTAATAAAAATTAAAAGCCCAATATTTCATTTCATCTTATAAAATGTTCCAAAACATTTTTGGTGTGCATAATTTGCATTTTGAAGAATACAAAATATTGTTACTATGAAAAAATTCATAATTTAGGACGCGTTCGGAGGGTTCAAAAAGTGTCATTGAAGTTTCTGTCAAGTATCGAAAAAGTGTAAAAGGGGTCGGAGATGCATTAAGGAGTATTCGAGTAGTGTTATGTTAGACACAACACGCTTCTTTTGTAGAAGTGTATGTGCTTCTTAGGTTTTGAGGAATAAGAGAGAGATTTAACTGAAATAACATTTATTTTAGTTGCATTGGAATAGAGAACCATTACACTAAGGTTGTGTTTGTTGTGAGGGATTTGGGTGAGAGATTGAACTAAAATAAATATGTGGGGTTCACGATTTTAGATTTTGTCTCCTCAAATTAGTTATCCATCATTTGTTTCCTTTGATTTGGATATTTTGTCATTCATACATGGTATTGGCAATCCCTTAGTCATGGAATAAGTTATCCCACGCCCCTAGTACTCATTGTCCCCCATATGTATTATCTTTCCTACTTCAATTGATGGCCAAACATAATTCTACAAACTTATTGTCTACTCACTTTAACCAAACATGATACAAATGCTATCATGATATATATATAATACCGATTGAGATTTTAAAATAGGCTTGTATCCTGATGATGAGCTAAATGGATTCTATGCCCATCTTTCTTTAAGTCGAAGGCTGGTTGAAATGATTTCATATAGCAGGGATGGGATAGGGTGCGCGCCGCTAAGAAGTCTGCCAAAGTTTGGCCCTTTATAGCTTTTTGTGGAACATAAATGATGCTGAATTGCGGCAAGAGAGTGAACTACTCCCCCTTCTTCAAGCTCCAATTTGTATTTTTCATATAGAAATCTTTGATCAATGATAAAACAAGATCTGTTTTGCATCATATCTAAGAGATTCCTTGGTTCGAGCCAATGGAGCAATATCACTTGATCATTATCAAATTAACTGCAACCTTTTTCTGTCTGTGAGGATCCCATCAAGCCTCTTCCTACTTCTAATAGGCCATGAACTAGATCAGAATCACATAGGGGGAGGGGGATAAATAACCTGAAGATGAGGTGATTATCTTATGTGAATATCTAGCCATCTCTCCACCACCTGGCATCTCAGGAGGGTCCACATCATCACCCTCCTTACCTCCTACGATCAAAGCTATCTCGCCTTTGAGCAAGTGAGCCATCTTGGCTCCACTCTAGCACCATTGCTCGCCTCCGAGGCATCTTCTACGCCTCCAAATTAACATGGTATCCTAGCTTGGGAGCAAAGCCTAAACACCTTCACTCGGGACTAAAGGAGATATGTGGTTTAGAGGCTAAAATAAGGAATTTGTTAATGGAGCCGTCGCCCTGGAGTGCGGTTTTACCTTGACCAATCATAGAGAGGTGTTGACCAAGACACCTGACACTTGGGAGATCATATCATACCTACCAACCTAACGGGGTGCATATGATATGCTTCCTAATACATCACACCTATCACCTACAGTCCGATGATACAAACACCTAATTGTGAAATCTGTTGTGACATCCTATTTAACAAGTTGAGGAGAGGCCAGTTGGCTTAAGGTGAGCCGGCCTCTCCTTTGGCTCCACCTATAAAGAGTTTACCCTATGCAACTCAATTCTTCCATATCTCGAGCTACCCCTTCACTGCCACCCTCTCTCTCTCTCTCTCTCTCTCTCTCTAAGGTTGCCTTGAACTCTCATCTCTCCACTTCTTGTGGTCTCTGACTATTGTAGTGCCCTCTATCTTTTCAGACTCCGCTACTTCAGGTACCATCACCCACTTATTGATATTTGATCTAGCAGTGTAAATGTTTAGGATTTTTTAAATTGTCTTCCAACCAATTCTGGAGTGACCTACCATATCTTATCACTAATAATCCCATGTAGCCAAACATTGGATAAATAATCCTTGAGGTAGAAAATATCATTGGATCACTAATTATCAGGACATTCAGAACCATCTCTCTCTCTCT
>JAOTRH010157920.1:0-12972 GCA_034768845.1 Heliamphora exappendiculata | reverse complement strand
AGGTCCTCTGGTCCCAGTTTTCATCCATCTGGATCACAACACTTCTCTGCACCATCACCATCAGTGGCTTCGTCAGGGAGGCCAGAACAAAGGGAGGTCAGATGTTATCGATGTGGACAGCCAGGGTATCGTGTACCAGATTGCCCGCAGCCGAGGCAGTCTCAGGACCCACAGTTGAGGCAGGCTCAGAGTCCCATACAGGATCAGTCGCAGGGGATGGAGTTGCAGATTTGTTACAAATATGGTCAGACGGGACATATCCGCAGGAGTTGTCCCCAGAGAGAGAGTACACCGAGTACAGTGGGCACACCAGAGGGTTCATATGTGCAGGAGCGACAGCAGTATCTTGCAGTTCAGACTTCCCGGATGGCAGGTGAGAGTACATCAATTCAGTCGGTGCAGCAGCCAACAGCGTCGAGTTATGGTAGACAGGACAGAGTGGGATTGCCCCGAGCGTATTCTTTCATCGCTCCCAGTTCTACTAGGGCACTAGTCGTGCCGGATGATGCAGATATACCTTCAGCGAGTAAAGGAACTTTATAAGTATGTAGGCTTTGGGCTAGTTTCTTTGTTGCATCCGTTTGGGAGTTAGCGATGGATTCCGTGGGTGGTGTACTGTGTTGAGGCAGCGGTCGGTGATGATGTGAGGTTGGGATGGGTTGTAGATTCCATATCTTTGAGATAGTTAGCCATAGTCTAGGATGCCTGACCTTGTTTGACTATATCTTAGGAATGGTTTGGCTAGCCATCTCGGGTGCCTGTGTCGATTGCGATCGACGGTTGGTTGTTTGACCTTGAGTTGAATTTCGGAGGCAAAATTCCTTTAAGGGGGGTAGAGTTGTGAGACCCTGACCCGTTTTCTTTTTTCGGCGTTTTCAGATGCCCGTTACGTGTTTTCGTTTCAGTATATTTTTATTGCTTTTGATACATGATCGGGCTTAGGTATGCATGCAGGGTAGGTTCCCGGGGTCGTGGGCCATTGTGGGGCAAATTTTAAAAATTTAAAAAAAAGATATTTTTGAGGCCTTTAAATATCTAAAGTTAGATATTTTCAAAAAGATATTTTTCAAAACTTCTCCAACAAGCTTCATGTTTTCTCTCTGCCTTCTCTCTAAGTTCTCGGGGGCCCGGGACTCAATTTTCAACGATCCAACAGCAGATCCTTTCTAAAGGCTCAATTTTTCACGTGGATTGAGGCGTCGAGTTTTAAACGCACCGAGGTAGGATTCTAGACTTGTATGTTTTATAAGAGTGCTATGTGTAATCGGGTATCTTTTTACCAGTTGGTTTACTGTAGATCTGAGTTTATGTTCAATTGGATTTTTGGGTGAAAATGGGTTTTTTTTATCGATTCGGGGGATAAAATCGGGTGTCGGAGGTTTCATTTGAGGTCTTGGTGTTAGGTCTAGGCGTGTATATGTTTGTGGATGTTGGATTGGAGTTTGGAGGCTTCGATTTGAGATTTGGAGGGCTGAACCCGTAGCTTAAAAACGGTTTCTAAGTGAGTTCGGTCGACTGAACTCATAGGTTCAGTCGACTGGATCATAGTTCTTGAGTTCGGTCGACTAGACCGTGGGGTTCGGTCGATTGAACCGTGCGTGAGGCGTTTTGGTGGTTTTCCAATGTGTTGTTCAGTCGACTGGGGGCTTGGGTCAGTCAACTGAACTCCTGGGCAGTGTGATGGTGGTTCGATGGTTGGGTTTTTGTTTCTGATTGGCGTCCTATGGTATTCAATTGATCGATTTATGGGAATTAGTCGATTCAAATACCTATGTATTCTTTTTTTGGGGTTTGCTTGGTTATGCAGTGGGTTCGAGTATCATGTTGTGATCCGGAGTGTTTGTTTAGATGCCGTCCTCGGGGGTGACGTGCATGGCTAGATGTGGGTTGTTGGGGCACGGTTGAGTGCGTCATAGTTGGGTGTGGAGCGTGTATGGGCCCTTGATCCTTTCGAGGAGAAAGGTAGCGTTTGTAACCTCGTGGTTTGAGGGGTTTGATGTTGGCTTGAGGGTTAGGCTTCGTTATCCCTATGAGTGGATGTCGGGTTGTTTGACGGGTGGAGTCATGATGTGAAGTTCTATATGATTATATGCATTTATAACTGTGATTTATTATGCATGAAATATATGAGTTGATTGCATGGCTTGGTATCGTTACGTGTAGCATGGTTGCATACTTTAAAAGTCAGAGTTTTATTAGGCATGGGTGTGATAGATCTGTGGGGCACATGCATGTGGTGTATATGGTATGTTATATGCATTTAAATCTTGATTAGGTTATGCGTAGGAATGTTCGGTGTTATCCCGTAGTTTTCGGTGTTACCCCGTTAATTTCAGTTTTATCCTGTAATATGCGGTGTTATCCCGTGGTATGCAGTCTTATCCCGTGGCATGCGGTTTTATCCCATGGTATAATCTGTAGTCGGCGGTTCCATCCCGTGGCTTACGGTAAAGTATGCGATTTTACCCCGTGGTTTGGTTGGCGATTTTAACCCGTGGTTTGATCTATGATTTTACGCCATAATATACGATTTTATCCCGGGAATGTATGTTTATGTATGGATCTTTGTCTCAATGCTAGGACTGTGGCTGCGGCATATGAGGGCCGGTTGTTAGATTTGTGGTTGCGGCGTGTGAGGGCCGGTTGTATGTATCATGAATTGCATGTATTGCATTATGGGATGGATAAACTAATTTTTAAACTATTTTAAGAGTCGTGTGAATCGTGATTAAAAAACCCTTTTTCAACTGTTTTCGGGCTCCTGTGAGTGAGTCAAATGATGGTTTGTATCATCGCTTTCCCGTTTGCATGTGAAAATATTTTCAAAACTTGAAAGAAAGTCTAAAACTGTATCTCGTTTTTCCTAGCATGTTTAGCTTATACTGCATGTCTGTCTAGTTTCTGCTAAACCTTGGCTCACGGTGTGGAATTTACTTTTCTTTAGGTACCGGTCACGCTGGTTGATCTAGAGGTGCTGGAGAGGTGGAAGAGTTATAGTCTTCCTTTTTTTTTCTATCTGTATCATGTATGCTATAACATGTTTCTCAGCGTTGTGGACTTGTAATGTATGCCGTTTGGCGTTTATATACAATGAATGTATATTTATTTTGAGAGTGTATTCTCGAATGAGTATCATGTTTGGTTGTTTATGAATGTTTCACGTGGCCCGGAGTTTGGAGCGTGACAGGAACTGCAAGTATATCGCGAACTATCGCGGACAATACTGACTACGACACCTCGCGTTGTTTTCAATAATCTAAAATATCAAAATTATCTTCATATAAATTTTCTACAGTATCAAAATAACGTTGGAGTACTGTGATAGAACTATCATGAATCTCAGAAAGTCGCCTAGTTTTTATTATAGGCCAATCATCGTTACGACTTCGAGATGAAATTCTAACCGTGGGTTGTGTTGATTGATATATTATATTAGTTTTATATTCACCATATAAATTTTTAAGTGTTTTATTTATTGGTTCAAGTTGGTTTGCATTACCATAAATATTGTCTAAAAAATATTGTAAACTAATATTTTTACTCCTATGATCTAGTATACAAGTTATTCCAAAAATGTATTATTTCATTATAATATTTATCAAATTTATCTTTCATACTAAATATCATCTAATAATAATTTATATTGATTACAGATTGATCAAGTATTGCGGTAATTTATTTTAATTGTAGTAAAACTAATTGAGTAGTAGGAGTGTAAATATAAGAAAATAATTTTGTTACTTAATCAAAAATTTTACAAAATTTTTATATACATTTAAATTATCTCGATCACTAGATATTGGTGAAGTAAAATTAGTTTTCATATTCATTTTAAAAAATAAATTAAATTTTTTTCTTTGTTTTATTACTAGTTGTAACAATAATATGTCGAGTTCCACCTAATTTCTATATCATATTGTAATTTTTTACATTTTATATTTTCTTATTGACATATTTTTTTATATATATCAACTCTTTTGGCACTACTATTTATACATTTTATTGCTAACCTAACTCATTCAAGAGATTCATTGTAATATTTTTAAGTCTTTCTTTAACAATTAAATTTAAAATATGTGTAGAACAACGAATATAAAATAAAGAACCAGATAATAAAAACTGTAAATTACGTTTTAAATAGTTAACACATTTATTATTTAAGAAACATTATCTAAAATAATAAAAATATTTTTAATGCAATACCCCACTAAACTAGTTCATACCTAATAACTACACCTAAAGAATGACTAGTATAAAAAAATTCTTTAATTTTGAATGAAAAAATTCTTTTATATAAATTTCAATCGTTATCCATAAAATGTCATGTAATACATTGATATTCTTGAGCATTTCTAGCAGTTCATAAATCAGAAGTTAAACTAATTTTTCTTTTAAATTTGTAAATAAATCCATCAACTCGGTTTTAATTCATCAAATCTTTGTAAAATTATATTTCTTGTAGTATTTCTAAAAAAATATTAAAATTCAAAAATAAATCTGCCTTGTATCATTTTTTCAAATGTCGGTTGTTTACTCATTGAAAATGGTTATTTCTATTTTATTATATAATCAACAAAATTTTGTGCACATGTAGGTTCATAGAAACAATTAATAATATTACCAGTTCGACCTATCTATCTGCATTTGTAAAGTAAAACTAAGTGGTACATTTTTTAAGTGACTATCAGAATATCTACGTAAATGGCTAGTGCCACTCGATGTATGACCCAAAATTAATTTATTACAAATTTTATATTTTGTTTTAACATTAACGATGCCATCAGTATTTTTTTCAAAAATTTTTTTAAGAAATTCTCACACATTTAAAATTTTTTTACTATATAAACCTACAGATGTAGATGTTGATGAATCAGTAGATAGATTAAAAATAAGAGCAATGAGAGTGGGATTAAAATCACTAAATGAAAATGTAAAAAATATCTTCTTCTTAATTAACAGTAAATATATTTGGATTTATCAATAAAATAAAAAAATATAAAATTTTAAAGCAAAATTAATTAATTAGATAATAGATAGTAGAAAAAAGTAACTTATAATTAAATTTTGAAAACGAAATAAAATTTAATTTTTTTAAAAAATTAATTAGAATTTTAAAGAATGTATTCAAATAAATTAAATATTACAAACAAATAAATTAAATTGCAGAAAATAAAACAAACTAAATTAAGGAACTCTAATCTCTAATTTTGATCTCGATCGATTTGTGTTTTAATCTTAATTCTTGATCTTCACTCTTTAATTCGCCAACAATTGCCCTGAACCCGAATATCACCGAACACAAATATTGCCAATTCACAAACCACCGATTAATTAGAAAGAAGAGAGTAAAGAGAGTATGAAATTGTTTGAGTGAATTGAAAAAGGAAAAGAAGCCCTATTTATAAGAAAAATAAGTAAATTTTTATTTAAAAAAATCAAAAACAGGTCTGAACCGGGTCCAATGGACAGTTAATTTTGGCCCTTGATTTTCAAATTGAAGCGATCTATGCCGTCAAAAAAATTTCTGACCGTTGGTAGGCCTCGAGTCAGGCCGAGCCCAACGGCTAGCTTCTAGGCGGGCCGGTAGGTGAGCTTTTGGGCCATAGGCCTCGGACCAGATTGACCCATGGGCTTTGGAGAGGAGGTTTAAGCTCAAAAATTAAGGATACGAGCTCGGGCCGTGACCGGAGCGAGCTCACACAGTAATGGATTTCAGGCCATTTTTACACTCCTATAGGCAAAGCTACGGTTAGGAGGGGATGTTGAAGGAAAGAGTGATTTTAGAAAAAGGGGGGTGGTTTGAGATTTATGAGGGGTCAATAGAAGCACCCATTAGAGAAAGGTGGGGCGGGCTGAATTGCCACTTTTCAGATTACATGATTTTCTTAATAATCCATACCCAGTGTGTGTAAGTAATGCAAAAGATAAATAACAGTGTGTGTAATCTCAATAACAGATAAATAAAAGTTTAAATTACAATAAATGTTCCACTAGGATCTAATAGCTCTATACCATGATTTTCTATCCTAGTAATCCATACCCAGTGTGTGTAAGTAACGCAAAAGACAATAATGACCTCAGTAACACTCTTTCACAACCTATACCTGAAACATTCATATATACACAATGCAACCTTTAACCTTTTAATGACCTATCTAATTCCTCGATAGCCGGATTCGTATCGCTAGTGGATTTTCCGGGATATCGCTAAACCCTCTAATTGAAATCCAAGAAGCTCGGCAGCAGCTGAGGGCTTTCCGTCTGGTTATTGATAGTTGATTGAGACACGTGAAGTTGCTGTTGCTGCCGGGGCTGCTGAGCTCGGTTGTTGCTAAAGTGCTGAAACATCTGGGGGTGGTGGGAGTACTGTGGAGGTAAGCCTCGGCTGAAGGGGTTTCCATTGGTAGCTGGGATTTGACCAGCTGCTATCTTTAGCAGCTGCACATCTTCCCTCAGCGCTTCATTTAGAGCTGCAGCCGGAAGAAATACACACATAAAACTAAATTCCTCACCTCACATGGATTCTATTATAAACCAGTAAGTAAAAGAGAACATATTTCATCAATCGTCAAAACACTGTTTATCCAAGAGGTCATCTTCAAATGACTTGATAAACAACTCTTTGTAATGTTTGCATGGACTTGCCATTGATGTACTTGATTTCACCTTAAGTAGCAAAAACACTAATACACGACACAACACAGACACACTGGCACATCAATTTTTAATATATGCAGAACATGCCGTGTCAAGGACATGTTAAAAGTTTAGATTTTTATTTGTTTATTGTTCATCAAATATATGAACAATTTGTTCGCGTGTAAAAAAAATATAAAACATATTACTTATTAAATTAAAAGGTTATATATTTTATCATGAAATATTGCAAAACATATTTAGTATCTATAAGTGGCATTTTGAATAATGCAAAGCATTATTACTATGAAGAAATTCATTGGATAAGACGTGTTTAAAAGGTTCAAAAAGTGTAATAAAGTCTCCGTGAAGTGTCAAAAAAACGTCTAATATTACAAATTTATTGTTTTTATTATGACACATTTAAAAAGTGCCAAACACACTTTTATAAGGGTCCGAGGAGCGTCGGTGCTCAATACAGGTGTCCAAAACGACATGCCTCATCCGTAGAAGTGTAAGTGCTTCCTAGATTTCACAGTTGATTTCATCTTTTAGGTTGGACTTGCCTTGATGCATTTCCAGAACCTTATCGATGAAAATAAAATTTCTATGATTCCTACGTGTCTATGGCAGCAGCCTATACATTCCAGAAACAATGCATACCGTCTCGAAGATGCGCTTCTTGTTCCATTGCCTGTAACCGCAGCTTGAGTTCCTTGTTCTCAGAGGTCAATCCAGTAGTGTCTCTCTGCATCACATGAAATGATGAACATAAGTTCGTGACTTTCCATATTTATGTGTATTCTAAGTTTTCTTCCCCTCATTGCTGGGCCACGAATGTTCAACATTGCATACCATCCAGGCGATTAGCCAGCAAAGGAAATTTTTTCTTTGACGAAAACTAACTACATAATATATTTCTGAACTCTGGTTACATAGTGAGTTTTATTAATGACTTCAAGCTCTGAAGGGGGACATTCAGGTTTTTGTAAACAAAGCCAAGAGGGAAAAGAACTCTGAGGCAGATTCTAAAAGATAACACTATAAATAAAGGAGTTCAAACCAGACGTTCTGTTTGAGCAGCTTTACAACATTAGATCCTCAATTCACAAATTGTTGATGGAAGGGTTAAAATTCAAATGACTTCACTGGTGAAGTAATTCAATGACACCTCATCCAGAAAGCGAGGAGGAGACAAGAACAATATCATGTGTCTCACCAATTAATGGCAGATCTATGCTATTATAAGAACAACTCATTTGGTATCTTGAAGCCTACGGTAATTTTCGTTTCTTAAATATCCCTATTTTTACAGTTTCAAATTTTTAAAACTTAAGGGCATAAGAGAACATTTACACAATAAAGTAGTTACATAACCACCACTCCCCTTTTCTCTCTTTCTTATTTTACTCTACTTTCCAATCTCATTATTTCCCTTTTTTGTTAGGAATAATATGTAAACCACAAGGTGTGCCAAGATACGTACGAACTTAGGATCAAAAGATAAACAAAGCAAGATAAAGGATCCATTCATTGAACAACATGCTATATAGCTGAAACCCAACCCATAACAAAGACACGGAATGGTAGAGACACCTGCTTGCAAGTTAAACTCAAACAGACGTGGTCGCAAATTCTCACTAAATGAAGTTCAACACGAATAGTCAACCTTTAGTATTAGCCATCGTGGTTTCCATTGTAACTTCAACCCACCTTTCTGGTCTATCCTTCTCCTTTTTGGACGAGCAATTCAAATGTTATCACTCCTATTTTTCCATCACATGCTTCTTAGTAACTAATCAAAAAGTGAGAAAAGGAAGTACAATTAAAATACAATTTGAAACTACAGTTGTTAAAATCGCAATCCGAATCGTAGGATCATACGATCCTACGATCCAATTTCATCAAATTGATCTGGATCGTGTTATAAGTTGCTTTTTAGCAAGATCGTAGAAGGATTGGACAGGATTGGATAGTTTTGACCTATTTGCATATTTTTTATCTTTGTTTTCTCCTGGATCACAGTTGTAACGCCTATCAAAGGAAAGATCCAAATGAATAATAAAAAGAGAGGGAAAAATCTCAAAAAGAAGGCCCAATCATTCGATCTAGGCAAATATTTTTTGTCATTGTTTTTCTTTTCTTTTCTCTTTTGTTTTAGTTTCTTCTTTGTTTCCGTTTTCATCTTTTCAATACTTTGTTTTATTTGTCATCTGTGGTGACGTTGGATGAAATATTATGTGTGCTTTTTTATGATATCTATTTGAGAATTTTGTTACTCCTGTTTTGGCTTATTCTTTTCATAATTCTGTTTTGTGAGGTTTCATTATTTTTTCTTTATATTTCTTAGTCATTTTTGTAATAAGCTAAGCTAATTATCTATCCATTTTGAAAGTATTCATTAATCATAATAAAAATTATTAGACTTTCTATTTGTTTTGGTAGGAGGTTACGATACTCGATCCGATCCTATGACCCAATCCGGTAGACTCAATCAATCCTCCATAGGATCCCGATTTAAGAATTTGCTTGAAATCATGATCGTGCATAGTTGATGAGAGAATAAGAAAAATTGACCATGTAATCAAGCATCCCACACAAAATATCAAGACAAATTTATCAAATTCAATTCAAACTATTAAACCCTGGATTTTTAAATAAATAAAAAACACTTTAGATGTTATTTGTAGGCAAAGTTGTAACTGAACGCATAGCCCTTGGCAAAGCTCATGTAGAGAAAGAATTCATGAAGATGATCCCAAATGACTGGCACAAAAGAATTAATTTGGTTTGGACTTCCATGCAAAGTTGGGAAAATTGCAATACAAGGGGAACTTTGTTTCCAATTAAAGTGGAGGTCAAACATCAAAGATCAACTTAAACATTGATTTGAATTTCAACAACTCTGGAAATTGGAATTTCTCATAGCGTTGCTATTATTCAAAGATCATTTATGTTTACAAAAGCTTTCACAGAATGAGTTTTACATTTGACAAGAACTTAAACTTCCACTCTGATGAATAGATAACTTATTTGTTTATCTAAAAACCAAAAGCGAAAAGAACAAGGGGCATCCAGAAGTAACCTAAACATTCAAAACATTTAAAAGTTATATGATGAGTTACAGTGTCATATCAATTTTTGTTTCTCAAAAAGTGCAATGAGTGTGATAATTAGCGAGTTTAGAATAAATACAACCAACCTGAAGAAGGCAGACGTGTAACCCTATTACAAGCAGAGCACCATAAAAAAAATATAAATACAGGAGAAACCTATCACAAGAGAAAGGAAGTCGAATTGTCATATGAAGCAACCAAAGCCTCCTATAGCAAAATCATCTACCTTAGAAGCGACATGATCAAATACCTGGTCGTGTGTTATCAATTTCCAACTGAATCCATTAGATCTCTATGGTGCAAGTAACATGGGCCATTGCCTTACGTGAAATATGATCTAATATTTACCAATCACTTCAATAGAAAGATTTCCAACTATCTCTCAACCTGTGGGTCAATCCTTAGTTGAAACACAGGCTATTAAGATCTCAATCCTCCCCCAACCAAAAAAATAACAAAAACTATTAGGCAGTTAGACATTTATATATAACAAAATGATATGTGGCATCAATATATGAAATTTATTTTTCATAGGTTAGATGTATGATCGTTTATTCAACCCACAAAAAAGAAAAGACAAAAAGGAAAGCCATTGGCCAACTACAACCAACCACCAAGGGGCAGAAAGAGAGAGAGGATACAAAGTCAAGCCACTTGCACACATGCAGGAAAAACAAATTTCCCATGCCTATAGTCAATGAAGCCACTAAGGCCTTGCTCATTATCACGAAGGGGATTGGATAGGACGACTGATTAGAAATATTGGGATCTCATATTTTTTTTATAGATCATGAGATAATAAATGAAATTATGTATATAATGATAAATTTGGTTTATGTTCGGTTTGAACAACGGTAAAAAAATAGGATAAAAGTTGTAAAGTTATGGTTAGCCGTTGAATAAGGAGGGAAAAAAATCCGAAGCATGATACTTATAATACTAACTAGGGGTCTACTAGTTGTTATCTTGGAAATAGTTCAGACGTTACCAGACTATTACCTCGGGTCCCGCAATACAAACACGGGACTAATAATATCAAGGGAACAAAATCTGTTTGGTAAGCCACCCCCATTTCCTAGTCCAATCCCCCCTCCCCAATCCCCACAAACAAACAAGGCCTAAGATCATTACTTTGCATATGGTTGCTGGTTCAAATCAACATCTTGGTTTTGTTTCTCCGTAATAAAATTCTGGAGATGTTAAAAGTAAGACAAGGTGAAATACCTGGAGCATTGTGACCTGGGCAGAGAGGGTCGTCGCTTCTGTCTGAAGGGTCTGTACTTTCCTCTCCAGCTCATTTGTATAATGTATTTTCTTCTCCTTCGAACGTGCAGCCGATTGTCTATTTGCAAGAATCCTACAATCAACAAAAAGAAAACAACTAAGGCTTCATTTTATAACGTTTACGTTTACTATTTTCTAGTTTTAAAAAATTTTGTAAACTGCAAACAAAAACACGTTCGACAAAGAAAACAGAAATCAACTTTTCAGTTCTAACTTGCACAATTACTTTCATAATCCTTTGATCTCATCCAAAAGTGGACAAATCACAGCTTTGAATGGTGCATTAATTGTTGTAGTTTCTCGTAAATCAGGACTTAACTAAGACAAAGGATGATATAAGCCTCAATTCGATGCTATTTTGCCATTTTTCATGGGAAAAAATTTACAAAACAGGATACAAGATTCAGAAAGTCAGCTTTTCCTCTCTCTCTTTTCCTCTCTTTAACTTGGATTTCTCTGGAACCAAACAAAAACGAATAAAAATCCAAATTTACAAACAGAAAACTGTTCTATCTACCACTCAATCAAATCAAACTAATAAAAATTTAAATTAAAAGAAAAACTGATGGAAAGAACTCAAAACCGCAGATATTGATTGATAGGTTATGGGGTCGGTAACCTTGACCGAGTACCCGACACAACAAGGCTGACCGAGCGTGGGGGAAAGAACTCGATCTGCCAAGGCCGAGCACTTGGTGGCTGAACTGAGTGTTCGGAGATGACCAAGCACAGAGGAGACCGAACCCTTAGCTGTCACCCCGCGACTTCCTCCGGTAATTCAGGGCCCCCTCCCGGCTTTACTGGGTAGCGCGGATTCTTCAGGATTCGGGGTGATCTCCAACTCGATCATCACATAGCTCTCCTATAAATCAAGACCAGCATCCCTGATGCCAGGGATGAAAAACTTAGCCTTCACTATTAGCCGATTTTTATTTGATAGAGACTAATTTAAGCATCGAAGGATAATCGGCCAACACGCCACCGGTGTTGGTTTCGATTCCTAACCTTTCAGGTCTGATCGGGTAAAGCTTGGAGAGCAACCTCTAGGTCAATTCGCTCGGATCCATCCTCGAAGTACTATCAATTGGCGTCGTTTGTGAGAGCGCTTTCTCCTATACACTCGATGGTGGAAACGAGAGCCATGATTTCCAACAACAATCAACAGCACCCACCCATGGTGGAAGGTGTTGCCAACCCACGCATCGATCAACAGCTGGCTGACTTAACTCACATGGTCCAAGAACTAGCACAGCAAACACACGCCCTCCACCAACGGTTCGAGGCTTAAGCAGCGAAGCCCCCATCGATCTACACTGGCTTGCCTAATGCCAAAGGTAGGGCTGTTCAAAAATCCGTCCAACCGTCCCGCATCCGTCCACACCGCACCGACCAAAACAAATTAAAAGCAAAAGGCAAAGCAAATTGAGCAGTCGAGAAAGAGAGCACGCGGGTCAGTTGATATTAGCGGTTTCAATCACTTTCACTCGCTATTCAACCGGTCCGCCCACATAAAATACTTATTACTTAATTATTTTTTGTTTTATTGTTAATTTGTAATTCATAATTTCTAACCTAATTATTAATTCGTAAAGTATAAATAGAAAAATAAAAATTGAAAATTCTAAGTCTCAATAACTCATACCAAAATATCTTTCTAATTTTTTTAAACCCCAAAATATTTTTGATTTCTAATTTTTCATAATAGTGAGTCAGTGGCTTCGTAAGCCACTAACCTATGTTTATTTATTTTTTTTATCATTTATTTGGTATTTATTACCTTATATCATGAATGTAAGATATTTATTTTTGTTAGTGCTCAAATGTATTGTTGGAATATTTTTTTGAATTTTTACATGAAGATTTTGTTTAAATTGATGTAGTCTCTATTTTGATCTTAGATTAATTGACATTTTAATAAAATATTTATTTAATTTTT
>JAOTRH010157889.1:0-12972 GCA_034768845.1 Heliamphora exappendiculata | reverse complement strand
CCCCCCTCCCAAAAAAAAAAAAAAACTAATCCTTTTTGTTATTTGTCATCTTTGCATTTTGTTGTGAATTTGTCAAGTTATAAAGAACTGGATTGGGGAGTTCAGTGTTCCATCCTAACCAGTTGGATGAAGAAGAAGATTTACAATACTAACATCAATCTTCTTGTTTGATGTTGTTACAACAGTTAATTATCAGATCACACGAAGGTCCTGATGCAAGGGAAAAGCGGTCTGGTCTAGCAGGAATGGGTGAAGGGTACACAATAGATCATGTTGTAGAGTCTGGGAAACTGATTACTCTGTTCAGTGCTCCTGACTATCCACAGTTTCAGGTATTTTCTTTTCCACTTTTTGTGAAAGCTGGTCTGTCCTTGAGCTGTGGTAGTTGCATCTGCACTTTTGTTTTGGCTCTTCTCTGGTGATTTTATCTCAATATTTACTTTCAACATCCGATTTAGGAGAGACTAAAAGTTTGTTCAATTGGCTTAACACCTCTGAGATGTGTTCTATATGGTTAAATTTAAAGTTACATGTGGGAATCTCATCCTGAAAGAATCAGCATCGTTGAGGTGGTCCAGGTGGATTCATTTAGTTACCCCTTTTAGTTAAACTACATAATGGGAGTAGTATATTGTATTCTGATCTTGAATCATCCCTTTTTCCTATTCTTTTTTCTTTGTCATCTTTTTTATTTAAAGGTCTTCTTTAGTTGATTATGTTATCATAGTTGGTGAGGATTGCAATGTAGCATTGCCTCTTAAAATAGGAGAGTCTTCCCTGTAGAAGGAAACTCTGTAAAATCTGCTTAGTGATGACGACATGATGATACGGACTGCGGTATAGTCACGGACTCAAGGTTGCCCAAAAAGGAACGATAAGAAGCTGAAATGCCATCATAAACGAGATACTTGAAAATAGGATGGTGAGTACTACAAAGCCAACCATAACGGAAAGGGAGTTTATGAGTATGAGTAGGATAATGAGATGAGGGGATAGGTGCAAGAACTGAAGGAGAGGAAGAAATACCGGAACTACTTGAACTGGGAGCCGAAGAACATTCTGGTAGAGGTGGTGGCAAGTGAGAGTGGCGAGGTTGCTGCAAAGGAGGGGATGGCCGTGGTACTGGTAGAGAGGGGAGCGAGTAAAAAATGGGAATTAAATGAGCACTCGGGGAGTAGTCCACCACTCTAGGACAGGGAACAGATTCTTACAAAATAGAGGTCGGGCTAGAGAATAGAATATCCTCTTAGAATGTGACACCAATAGAGAGAAACATATGATGAATAACAGGATAGCCTTTTGACATAGCAGAATAACTCATAAAAATACACCGAGCAAAGCATATTTGTTATCAAGTTTAGAGCGAGATGAATGACGATTTTGGACAAAGCAAGTATAGCCAAATACCCTTATTAAAAGAAGAAATAAACTACGATCGGGCTGAATAGTATGAAGATGGGCCGAATCATGATTGTTGTAAGGATAGCCAAATGCCAATAAGACTTAGGGACGTTCATGCTGCCACAAAGGAGACAACGAACAACGGACATGATATGGTGGTTTTTATGCTTTGCAACATTATTTTGTTCAGGAGTATAAGGATAAGTTAGTTGTTGCAGGATACACTCTTGAGTGAGTTGGGAACGAAAAGCATAAGATATGTATTATCCACCATTATTAAATCTAAGTTGTTGAACAATAATATAAAACTAGATTTTGATTATTTGAAAAGATAAAGTAAATAGGGGTAATACATATAATTTGCATTTTAATAAGTATACCCAAGTACTTAACCTAAGTACATCTAGAATGATCATCAATAAAAAATACATAATACTAATGGCCAGAAAAAGGACGTGACACACAGTGCATGGGAGAGATATAACTGGTGCAAGTATGCTTAGAGAGTTTAGATACCACACACTAAAATTTATGATCCTTATAAGCTGTATTTAGCGAGGGAAATAACAAGCATAAATACTAAAAATTTGCATGTTCTAAACGGGTATACAGTGGTGATCTAGTGGAGGGGGCCATAAGTATTTAGGTAAAACAGATTGAGTAGGTTGAGTAGATTGAATAAGACATCTATCATGAGTATAATGATTAAGATACATATCCTGAGTTCTATCAAGATTCAAGAAGATGATTCCATATTTGTGTCATAGTATGATCATGAAAAGAGGATTTCGTGGGTTTTTGTCGAGAAAAGACAGGATGAGTCACGATAGCTCATATTAACTCAAGGAAAAGGGATTAATGAGAACATAAAATGGACCTCTAACAAAATTTATAAATTCTCTAAAGATATAAATATTGAATGCAATTTTGCTAATGGAAAATCTTTTCCTTTTTCCAATATGGATCGCAGTAGTGATCTAGTGGCGCTGATGGGTTTGAATGCAGGGACGAGATGGTCGCGATGGTTGGTATCGTGGTTGGTTGTCGTCGTCTAGGGTTTTGACCTTGGTATGGAGGAGGTGGCCAACGATGGTTGATCAGGTCGAGGTTTGCAATGTAAGCTGGTGGATCTGGTGTTGCAATGAGTAGATTGCGTTACCGATGAAGGTTGTCGTCGACGAAGGTGTTGCACCTAGATCTGGTGTTGCGAAGCTGGTGAAGAGTAGATAGCAATGAAGGTCATCGCCATCGCGATGAGTAGATCGTGATGGTTGATGGGCTTTGTCGTCGCGAAGAATAGATTGCGATGGTTGATGGAGGTTGCTGATGGAGTAGTCGCAATCTCAAGTTCGGGTGTCGAGTAGATTTGGAGTGGTAGTGGATGGGTTGCTGGCGTTGATGGAAACCAGATGGGTGGTCGCCGGAGTCGGTTGGCGATTGGATCTGGAGAACTGGTGGCGATGGCTAGGGTTTGTTGTGGTTGTCGATGGAGGCTGGTTGGGTGGTCCCCGGAGTCATTGGAGGTGGTTACCGACTAGGATCTTGATGCCGACGGTGCTGATGGATGCCGAAGTTGGTGTGGCTAGTGGTTGCCGAAATTGGTGGTGGACGATGGTTCTTAGTGTTGGTGGCTAGAGTTTATTGATTGAAGAGGACGATTCATTGCTAATTTTCTTTTCTCATTTTTTTTTGTGAAGATAGGAGAAATTGGCAAAATAAAAAGAAAGATTTTTTCCCTCACTATATTGGGTAAAATATTTGAAAAAAATGAATCATTTGCTTTGATACCAAGTTGATACAGGACGATCGCGAACAATTCTTTAGAAATTCTTTCGCACTTAGAATTGAACTGGAATCCATACTAATTCTAAAAAATATTTTTTTATTCAATCATTCAATGATCTGTAATACAAGCTGAGAGCCTATAAGTAGACCATTGAAATACAAAGATAAGAATAAAAAATGGATAAACAATACAATCCTATCTAAAAAATTTAAACAAATTTTATCTAAATATAAAATAATTAAAATTTATACTTAAATCTAAAATAATAAAATTTAAATCTAAAATAACAAATTTCAAATATTCTCCGGGATCAAACAAAAATGATCCATAAAGGAATATTTTTTGTTCCTCATCAATTGCAATGTAGCATAGCTCTTCTTCCTCTTAGAAGGGAACTCCATAAAATCTGCTTAGTGATGAGGACATCTTGATGATACACGGAGACATACCCTCCTCTTTGAAATTTCTTCCCGAGTATTGCAAGATTCTTTACACATGAAAAGTAAGAAATTAATTATTGATGCATGGGAAAAATATGATATGCTTCCTGCTTCCAATATTACCTATAAACAGTATTAAACAGCATTGCCTTTGAAAGGACATATCCCCAATACACTTAATAATAATAATAATAATAGAATCAAAATGCCTAGACTGTAGAATTTATGATCTCACGTTGGCCTGTCGTCTTCATGCAAGCCTCTCAAAATATAAAATTCCCTCCCTTTAGCCATTCATTAGAAAGTGATTAACAAATTAATGTCTACAGAGTGAAGATACTATCGTATAGTGTTTCCAAAAAATGGTAACACTACGATTTGCATTTCAAAACACACGTTTTTATTCTTTTGAAACATGGTACACTTTCATTCCAGCGACCCTAATTTTTTTTACTGTGTATAAATATTTTTCTTTAGGACACAGTATCAAATCTAAGGAACTAAATTCTAGAGAGAGAGAATGGAGTTTTGGCATGGGAATACACAAACCAAACCAAACTAAGCTTGTTATCCAAAATCAATATGAACTGAAAAAATATTATAAAGCTCCTACAATTGTGTTTCTATATGTTAATTTGAGGAAAAAAATATGAAAGCTGATTCTGGTTGGATCCGACCATTTTCTGAATGTAAACAACCTCAAAGTATCCTTTAAATAATACCAGATCTTACTCTGAGATGAATTGAATATTATCACTATGGGACCTTAGTGCCCAAAGGAGTAAAAAAAAATTCTACTCCTGCTAGTTGATTTAAGAATGGTTTCTTAGATCCAGACACCATATTCCACCTCTGCTTTCCTCAACCGGACCCCATTACATCTGCTTTGGTTATTGAACATGTTCAAATTAGCCTTGTAGGACATATTGACAGTTGCAAGAAATGCACAAACTATATATATATATATTGAAAAGCAGAATAGAAACAAACTAATATTTGCTGTCTTCCTCACAGGCAACAGAAGAGAGGTACAAGAATAAAGGCGCTTATATTGTTCTGGAACCCCCTCTCTTTGACTCTCCAGTGTTTCACTGTTTTGAAGCAATTACTCCAAGACCAAAGGTATAGATCCTGCTAATCTCTACGCTAGATAACGTAGTTACGAATTCCGTGCTTTTACTGTGAGCCTATAAAGCACTTTTACGTCTTTTACGTCGGTACGCTTAAACTGAAAAAAGTAGGTTACGGGTATAGTTGGTATGCTTGTAAAAAATATTTTTATAAATTTAGAGTAATGAACTATATATATTAGCTAGAAAATCAAAATACAAAAATGAGTTAAATATCTTGACATTTAGTCTATTGAGAAACCAACCTTTCAAATCACAATTTAGTACCAAATGTAATGTAAAAATTGAAGTTTGATTTCTCTATGTTAAAGAACCTACAAATTTAAGCATAATCAAAGCTTAATCAAAAAAAGTCTTGTGAAGTTGATTTCATCTTTGTATAAAAAATGAATGCTATTCTGAGTGAAATACGGGTCGAGTTTATGCTTAGGTGTCTCTTGGGTATGACAAAAATTAAGTAAAAAAAATGTTGGTACATGTTTTGTCTACCCGGTTGTGTTTGTACACATGTACAAAGTCTTGATACTCAACATGTGTCAATACAGGGGTTTCTTGACGTACCCATAAGATGTCTTTGTTTTGCATTGGTTTGTTGGAGTCTGACCATGACTTGATATGTTTTATACGGCTTTTGTACGCGATTTTTGTTAGTTTTATTATGATTATATTAACTTTATTATTATTATCCGGTGTGGGTAGGCACACCATATCTTATTATGCTGTCTCGTTGTTCTATAAATAAACACCTTTGCGTGTCCTATTAGGGTTAACGCATTCATTAAGCTTAATACTATCTATTTAACACAGTATTAGAGTCATCACCGCCAACAACTCCTCATTGAATCCTAACCCTAGCCGCCGACCATCCAAACCTCGTCCCCCAACACCGCCACCCACCAACACCACCATCTTCAGCATCGTAATCCACCAGACCAGTCTCCAACAGTCGCCGAAACCCTAACCCTCACCACTGACCACGCCAGTCTCACCCTCCAGCGCCGAAACCTACCACAGCCACCACCCCTAGCGCTGAAATCCATATCCCTGCCCCCAACAGTTGCCGACAGGTGTCGAACCCACCAAACGACTATCGTTTGCGTTGAAACCCACACACCAGTCCAATTCTGGCGCCGAAACCCACCACAGCCAGCACCTCAAGCGCCGATAACCCTAAACCAGTCTCCCTAAGTCGCCGACAGCCACCGACGTCGCCGAACCAATTTCCGCCACCCAAACAGTTGTCGACCCCACCAAAAACCCACTAAACAGTCCCCATAGTCACCGATCGTGTCCCAAAAACAGTCTATGACCATTTAAACAGTCACCGGAACCCTAGAAAAGTCACCAGAAAAGTCGTCGGAACAGTCGTCAGTCGCCGAACCAGTCGCACAAGTCTCGGCAGTTCTGTTTTTTTGTCTCCCTCACTGCGTCCCTTCATTCATCCGTGCAATGGCCTGCTTTCCATTCAACAAGTTATGTGTTTTCCAATTATTGTTGATGCAGTGAGGTTTGTCTGGTTGTGGATTCTCTGGTATTTGAACAAGAATGTCACCGGAGGGTGATAGGTCTGCTACCCGGACTTCTGGGACTGCTAAGTCTTTGACGGATGCCGGGTGACCAATGAGAACTGAGATATTCTCTTCTTCTACTCGGCTTGTTGATGAGAAGCTTGATGGTGCTTCTGCTTATCCCTTGTGGCGGAAGAATGTGTTGAAATCTTTGCAATGCATGGAATTGGACTCCCACTTATTTAACGATGCTCCTGATTTCTCCTATTTATAGTACTTGGATACGAGACGATGCTCGTCTCTTCAGTCAGATTATGAATTCTATGGACCGCAGTGTCAAGATTTTGGTTGTCAGTACCGATACAGTAAAAGAAATCTGGAGAATTTTGGAGGATATTTATTCCTCCACAAATGACTTATCGCGCTTTTATGATGTGATGTGAGGCTTCTTCCGCTCGCAACAAGCTGGTCGTCCTCTTCAGGAGCATTTTATGGGATTTAAAGTGCTTGCCAACGAGTTTGATCGGCTTCTTCCATTCACCAGTTCTATCAGTAAGTTTCAGGAACAACGGATGTAGATCCTCGTCGTGTGTTTCTTAGCTAGTTTGGATCCTGAATATGACACAGCTCGTTCACAGATTTTTGCTAGGACCGATATTCCTACATTATCTGCGACTTTTCGTCGGGTGAGTCGTTCGATACGCTGTGATGACACCCGACCTTCCTCTGATACTAATGATCAGTATGCCCTTGTTGCTTCTCGGGGAGACAATGGAACTTGTGGTCGTGGCCGTGTTAGGGACCGTGATGTAGGTCGAACAGGCGGGGGGCTTGTGAGACTCGTTCTTGCCACTATTGTGGGATCTAGGGCCATATTTGCAGTCAGTGTTATAAACTACATGGAAGATCGTCCCCCGTGGCTAATGCTACTGCTGAGTATCCCCCGGGTAGACTTGGCTTCCTCTTTTCAGAAGGAACTCGTACAGATGACCTCGGTTGAATATGCGCAGTATGTTCAGTCTCGAGTTACTAGCCCTAGTCCTCCCGCTCCTGCTGCCGCTACCTTCGCAGGTAATCCTAGTGCATGTCTGGCGACTATCCCATTTGCCTAGGTGATTGATTAAGCTGCCTCCTATCATATGGTTGGTTTTGCAGGTATCTTATTTGACTATTAGGTGATTCCTTGACATCGTGGTGTTCTTGTGGCTAATAGATCTTCCTTACCGGTTAAGGGACGTGGAGTTGTTACCCCACGCCGTCCTTAACCTTACCTAATGTCTTACATACTCCTGGGAATCCATTTAACTTGTTATCAGTCAGTCAGCTTACTAATGATCTTAACTGTTGTGTGACTTTTTATCATGATGGTTGTGTTTTTCAGAATCTTACGACGAAGAAAATTATCAGTAGAGGTCGAATGTCTGATGGGCTATACTTGGTGGAGGAGGTGGTTGCCACGGCCTGCTCCGTAGTTTCTTCTCCTAGTTTTGTGGCTCATTGTCGTTTGGGGCATTCCTCTATATCTAGTTTGCATAGTCTTTGTCATCGTTTTCGTTCTATTTCTAATACTGAGTGTGAGTTGTATCGGTTAGCAAAGCACATACGTGTGCCTTTATTATCTCGGGTCAACAAACGAGCTTCAGATTCTTTTTCTTTAGTTCATTAAGATGTTTGGGAGCCCTGTCCAGTTGAGTATATTTCTGGATTTCGTTATTACGTTATATTTGTGGATGATTATTCTCGTGTGACTTTCTTATATCTTATGCGGCATAAATCTGAACTAACATCTATTTTCTCCTCTTTTTGTATGGAAGTGCAAACCCAGTTCAAGGCTCAGGTTAAATGTTTACGCAGTGATAATGGTGGCAAGTATCTTTCAACCCAATTGAAGACTTTTCTGTCCATACATGGCATTATTCATCAGATTTCTTGCTCAGCTACCTTACAGCAGAATGGTGTCGCTGAGCGCAAGAACCGCCATATTATGAAAACTGCTCGAGCTCTCTTGTTTCAGATGCACGTACCTAAGAAATTCTGGGGGCATGCCGTGTTAACTGCTTGTTACTTGATCAATCGGCTCCCCTCTCAGGTACTTGGTGGACAAATTTCGATGGCCGTCCTTTCTCCCGGGCAGAGCCTTTTCTCTCTACCCTTGAGAATTTTTGGGTGCCTTTGTTATGTTCGTGACACTCATCCCCAGTGGACAAAGTTAGATGCTCGGGCTGTCAAATGTATTTTTCTTGGTTATTCGAAAACTCAGAGGGGTACCACTGTTTTTGTTCATCTCTACACAAGTTCATTGTCTCCCGGGATGTTGTCTTTGTGGAGTCTACTCCTTTCTTTTCTGCGTTAGATTCGGTTGTGTCGGGGATTGGGAGTTCTGATATTCGAAGTCTTGATTTTTTAGTGTCTTGCTTGCCTTTGTCTTCTTCTGCAGGTGCTTCTCCTACTGCGGGGTCCTCGCTGCCTTCTCCATCCACTTTTTCAGGTTCATTGGACCTCTTCTCTGCTGAGCCAATCTCCTCACCGGTGGATCCTCTTCCCATGGTAAGTGCTCTTCCTCCTAACAATACTCTGCTTCTATTGCTACTCGAAAATCTTATCGGACTTCCAGGGATCATCTTTTCTATACCACCTCCTACAAGGGTCTTTCCGCTCCCTTACAGGCTTGTATTGCCATCCTGGATCAGGCCGTTGTTCCTCGTACTGTTACCGAAGCCTTAGCCGACCCTGGCTGGCGGGGTGCTATGTTAGAGGAGATGCAGGCTCTTGAGTCTACCTCGACTTGGTCCCTTGTTTCTCTTTCAGAAGGTAAACATGCTATTGGCTGCAAATGGGTCTTCACAGTCAAGCTTAATCTTGATGGTTCTCTTGCCTGCTTGAAAGACCGTCTTGTTGCCAAGGGATATGCTCAGACGTATGGAATTGATTATTTTGAGACCTCTCTCTCATTGCCAAGATGGCATCTGTTTATCTATTTATGTCTCTTGCTGCCACTCGCCATTGGCCTTTGTATCAGTTTGATGTGAATAATGCTTTTCTTCACGGCGATTTGCAAGAGGAATTCTATATGGAGCAACCTCCCGGTTTTGTTGCTCAGGGGGGGTCTCAGCTAGTATGTCGTCTCCATCGCTCTCTTTATGGATTGAAGCAGTCTCCACGGGCATAGTTTGGTCGCTCTAGTATGGTTATGCCCTAATTTGGTCTTCTACAGTCCGGAAAAGACCACACTGTGTTCTATCGGCGTTCTTCTGTTGGCTGTATTCTATTAATCGTCTATGTTGATGATATTGTTATCGCATGGGATGATGCGGTAGGCATTTCTGAGTTGAAGCTATTTTTGAAATCTCAATTTGAAACTAAAGATTTGGGGAAATTGAAATACTTTCTCGGCGTTGAGGTAGCACGCGGCAAGAATGGTATATTTATTATTCAGCAGAAATACGTGCTGAATATTTTAGCTAATGCGGGGCTTCTGCAAGCAAATGGGGTCGAGTCACCTATGGACCTGAGCGTCAAACTCCTCCCTGATGAGGGTGATGTTTTTCCTCATCCTGACCGATATAGAAGAATGGTTGAAAAATTGAACTGTCTGACAACAATGACAAGACCAGATATCGCCTTTCCTGTGAGTGTGGTGAGCCAGTTCATGGCTGCGCCTCGGGTCCTACATTAGAATGCCGTGGTTCGAATTTTACGATATCTCTACAGTAACCTTGGTAAGGGGTTACATTTCAGTGATCATGGCCACTCTATGATGGAAGGGTATTCTGATGCAGATTGGGCTGGATGCCCATTGATCGGAGGTCCACTTCTAGATCTTTATATTTATTGGTGGCAATCTTATCTCCTGGAAGATTAAGAACCAGGATGTGGTTTCTCGGTCGAGTGCTGAAGCCGAATATCGAGCCATGGCTCTGGTGACATATGAGATTTTATGGCTCTGTCAGTTGCGTAGTGAGTTGGGTGATCCCTGTCCTAGCCTAACAAAACTTTGGCGTGATAATAAATCTGCACTGTATATTGTTACAAATTCAATATTTCGCGAGCACACAAAACATATCGAGGTGGACTGCTATTTCATTCGGCGTGAGTATCAGAATTGTGTGATCGTGTTTGGCTCCGTTCGTACTGGAGAGCAATTGGCGGATATTTTAACTAAATCAGTTCTAGGTCCTCGAATTCGATACATATGCGACAAAGCTGGGTATGTTAGATATATATGTGCCAGCTTGATGGGGTGTTAGTTTTATTATGATTATAGTAGTTTTATTATTATTATCCGGTGTGGGTAGGCACACCATATCTTATTAAGTTGTCTCGTTGTTCTATAAATAAACACCGTTGCGTGCCCTATTATGGTTTACGCCCTCATTAAGTTTAATACTATCTGTTTAACAGTTTTATACTCTTGTTTTATGTTGCCTCTCTTAATAGTGAAATCGCCACAGCTCCATGGATGTAGTTTGCGAACAATTGTTAGTATGCGTGTATTTTTGTAACTAATGATCATGGTGTAATGTGCATGGCAGGCAAATCCTTATTATGACTATGAGGATGTGATCGATTCAGATGAAGAACTGGACTTGGCATCAATGGTGTCATCATCCTGAAAAGAGTTTCATCAGCACCTATTATTGAAGATGAAGAAAGTCCTAATATCTAAAATATTATTTTTGTTGCCCTGCCTCCCTTTGGCTTAGCGTGTCTAACTTTTTGTAGCTGCAAAAGAGGTTTTTACACCTTCGACCTGCAAACTTCAAATGTAGAAATTATATGCATTTAAGTTTCTTTTTATTAAAAAAATTGTTGGTGGTAGCGAAGGAACCCTTCGAGGCCTCTTGGGGCCCTCTTTCTGATGGTAAACTTCGGAATACACCTGCAATCATTCGCAAGTTATAGGTATCCGTTAAGTTATAGCGTTGGAGTCGAATACAAGATTTTGCGGTTAATTCAAGTGACGACTTTGAATTTGCAATTAGTCCGAGCAACGACTCTGGATTTGCAGTTTGTCCAAGCGATGATTTCAAACCGTTGGACCATCTCGATAGGGGTTGTATTTTGCTTTCTCCTAGGGCAGTGCAGAATGAATTGAGGAAACTATTTTTGTTACATGCTTAAATTAATGATTTGCATCTTGTATCGGTACTTATATTCATGTAAAATACAGAGAAGGGTCAAAGACTGTATTGGCCGCTTCAGATTTTTTTATGGATTGGGTTATTAATAAATGTAAATTTCACTTGCTTTACAGAAAAATCATTTTTGCATTAATTAACAATTAATAATTTTGATGGAGCTCGTATTTGTCACTTTCACTCTTAAATGCACAACGGACCAAACAATTGAAACTAATAACAAAGTGAGTATTGTTCACTCATTATATGGTATACAATATGTAAGAGGATTTTACTGTTTCTAAAGCTTTAGGACAGATAAAAATTATTCTAAGGCTCCCCCGCTAATTAGTTTAAGAGTTAGTTTTTTTATTTTTTTATGTTTTTATATTTTTAGTTAAAAAGCAAAATTGTGTTTAAAGTAAGTTATTTAGTAATTTAGTTTATAAGTTAGTTTTTTTTAAAGCTGGTTGTTTGGATTAAAAGTAATTTTTTTTTTTTTTTTTTAAGTGGATAATTTTATTCTTTTATATATTTAATATTAACAATTATATGTAATTGGTAGTTGTATTAAATAAGTAATGAATAAATGATATTATTGTATTTTAAAAGTAGTAGGAGTTTGAATAGAATATATTTTAAGAGTTTGTGTTTTGATTTGGTTTAAAAAAAAATTTTTTTGTTCCTTTGCCACATTGACAATTATGATTTTTTTTTTTTTTGGTGTTTGTAATCAGAAAGTTAAAATTGCCAATTGGGCCTAAGTATGTTCCTAATGTGGTTTTCAAATGAGTAATTATTGAGTAGTTTTAGGGTTCTATGTAATGTTGTTTGTGTGTTTTTATTTCAAGATGTAGTCAAAGATATTTGAGCTGAGATAATATTTGCTTATTTTTATTAGGTAGGTAAAGAATAATGATGATTCGCATAAAGTCAAACTGATGTGAAACAATTAGGAAATATGAAAGAAAAAACAAACTGAAATTTGACATATTATACAATAACTTTTACCTCTAAGAACATAATTATATTGTGTAATTAGGAAGACATTCGGCATCCTCAAAAGAGATGTATTAGGTCCTAATCCCACTAACTATAAAAATTTTTATAAAGTATTTTTACCTCAAGACATTCAAAATCGGACTTAAGACACAAAATGTAAATCTCATTAAAAGGTGTCCTGTTTATTTTAGTTCAGAAATAGTAAAAATAGTAAGTGCTATGGGACTAATTAATAATATATATTTTTTGGTACTACGTCAATGAGAATTTTTAAGACTCATGGATAATAGTAAAAGGCCTTATTGGATTTTTTAAATAATATATTTTATTGGAATTTATCAAATATGAGTTATTTTAAAGATGATGTATGTATTATCTATTATACAAGGATAATGGTTGATACTAACATTTGTCCTATGTGACATTCATTCTCTCTTTCTCTCTTTTTCTCTAAAATTTAAATTTGTTCTCTTTTTATTTTAAATCTAGGGGTACATAAGACATCCAAGAAAGTTAAAAATCAAATAATTCGATCTCTATGAGTTGGGTTTGATTGATTCTTACAAATAACAACCCGAGAGCCGAACC
>JAOTRH010157878.1:0-12973 GCA_034768845.1 Heliamphora exappendiculata | reverse complement strand
AAAGACACCCGATTACCCATAGCACCCTTATACTACATACAGGTCTAGAATCCTACCTCGGTGAGTTAAAAACTCGACATCTCGATCCACGTGCAAAACCAAGCTTCGCAGGAATCAAAATTTGACCCGATGGTTGCGTAGCCCTCGATGCCGTTACCAAGAATCCGTAGTCTAATCCTTGAAAATCGAGCCCCAGGCCCCCGAGAATTTAGAGAGAAGGTAGAGAGAAAATAGGAAGCTTAGGAGTTAAGTTTCAGGAAATATCTTTATGAAAATATCCAACTCAAGATATTTATAGGCTTCTAAATTTTTTTTTTATATTTTGAGATTCACGCCACATCGGCCCACAGTCCCGGGAACCTACCCCGCATGCATATCTACCCTCAAACATGCATCAAAAGCAATAAAAACATGCTTCAACACAACACGCAACGCGCGTCCGAAAACGCCAAAAAAAGAAACGGGTCAGGGTCTCACATTCACTCGGAAAGAAGGGATCGATTATTAGGAAACCTTTTCGCCGGTAGCCATGCTTAAGTCTATCCAGATTCTCTTATCCATTGTCGCTCATTTCGATTACAAAATCTGATAAATGGACATCAAGATGGCTTTTCTTAACAGAAGTCTTGACGAGTGTATTTATATGATACAACCAGACGGATTCATTGCAAATGGCTAAGAACACATGTTGTGTAAACTTAAGAGATCTATTTATGGACTTAAGCAGACATCAAGATATTGGAACACTCGATTTGATCAAGCCATTAAGTCTTATGATTTTTATCAAAGGCCAGATGAGTCATATGTGTACAAGAAGCATAACGAAAGCGTGGTGACCTTCCTAGTACTTTATATAGACGATATCTTGCTTATCAAAAACGATGTAGGGACATTATTTACGGTTAAAGTATGATTATCTGGGCAGTTCGATATAAAGGACTTGGGAGAAGACAATCACATCCTTGAGATCAAGCTTGTGCGAGATCAGAAACAAAGGATGATGGGCTTATCACAAGCAAAATATACCGATAATATCCTTACTCGTTTTAGCATGCAGGATTCCAATAAAGGATTTCTCTCTTTCAGGTATAGAATCACTCTATCCAAGGATCAATGTCCTAAGACACCTGATGAGATAGAGAAGTTGAAGGCGGTTTCTTATGCTCTGGCAGTAGGAAGCCTCATGTGTGCTATGCTTTACACTAAACCCGACATCTGCTTTGTCATTGGCATGGATAGCAGATATCAGTCTAATCTAGGACAGAAGCATTGAACTGTGATTAAGAATATAATGAAGTACCCAAAAAGGATTAAAGATTATATGTTGATTTATCAGGTAGACAAACTAGTACTTTTGGAGTACATAGACTTAGATTTTCAGTCAGGTATAGAGCTTACATCATAAGACAATCTTGCAGATCCGTTACAAAGAGCTTACCGGCTAAGACTTTTGATAGTCATGTAGAGGGTGTAGAAGTCAGATGTATAACAGCATGGTTTTGAGTATAAGTGAGAGATTGTTAGGGTTGGTATACTGAAAACCATGTTTTTAGTATTTAATTTTATTTTAATAAAAATAATTTTTTACTTTATGAGAATCTTTATGAGCAATGTATGTGTATCATTTTTTTAATGTTATGCATGGATGTCCAATATACTGTATAGTATTTAATTTGGTGTGTAGAGTACGACTTGCACACAAAAGATCAAATTTTAAGTTTTTGCAGAATATAAATTTTATGTTCACGGTTTATATGGAAATGGACATACCGTAAGTACGATCGTAGCACGAAATTTTAGTAGGCCTGCCTTGGTAACGAGAAACAGATAATAGCGTCGTCTATCATTCCGACCATTTGTGTTAGTACACTTTGTGTCTATTGAACGGGATATTTAGGGTAATTAATTTTATACTGACTATATAAAATAATTCACATCTGATGGTTATTATGAATAGTGCTTATTTTCTTAATTCTACAATAATTATTGATTTGCGTATATTTAATATTCGTTATTTTGATTCATTAAATGGCGCGATCTTATATGGGTCTATATTCCCGGTGAGTTGGATAGCGATATTATTTATATGGTAAATATTAATTATTAACGGAATTCACATCCCGAAAGATCGGGATTGACGATACCCCTTTAAGGAAGCTTATAAGTTTTTACTACGCCAAACCCTGTAAGTAAATTTGATTATTCAGCGGTCAAATAAGTTAAGCGGAAGAGTTTAAGAAATATCATGAGACCGATTAAATTAAATTATCAGTAATTAAATTTACTTTTGGAGTATCGAGAATCTTAATGTGAGGAGAAATAGTAAGCATTTAATAGCAGGAGCTCAATGATATATGGTCTTGAGATTAAGGGTCAGAATACAATTATAGTTCATTAGTGGTATGAACTATAATTCAGTATTTTATGAAAATTGCAGAAATCGCTGCTGCTTTTCTATAATTGCAGATATCGCTATGAGGTTTGCTTAATTGCAGAAACCGCTGATACGTGTTTGTGTTCCACTGAAAATCTTACTCATAATTACTTCTCAGGTCCTTACTGTAGTCCTATATATATGCGGGTAGCCTGAACATGTTTCATAACTTGCTTTCTAAGACTAAAGTTATTCTGCTTCTGCTGGTACGAGTTCTCAGAAGATTATAGCCCACACTATATCCGGGAATCGCATAAAAAATACAATAGAAGATCTAACAGGAGCTTAAACTCGGATTCAAATCGTAGTTGAAGATTCGACTGGTAAAAATGTATTCTTCTAAATTAACTTCAGATGCACGAATTTTATTTTGATCATTCGTCATCAAAAGTTTTATCTGGAACCCGTTTTGGCATTTGCCCGTCCAATTTTTTTTTTTTCTGATAATCGTTTTTAAAAGTAAAGATCTTGGCAGTTTTGCCTCTAACACAAAGGACCCAAAAAAATTTGGGTACCAAAAATCAAAACCTAATTCTCTTTACAAATATGTCTCAAATCTTTATTCAATGAGGGAATGTTGTAGACACCCCAATTTGACCCCGCTTAATCTAGCCGAATTCGATGATGGAAACAGGTGGAATAGTGCCTCAGTACGATCCTCGAGAAGTGATCCAAGCTCGGTATTTGAACCCAAACATCAAAAACCTTCAAACCAGTGAAATTGTACCGAACCATCGATAACTTGTTGCCCAAGTCATTGCCATAAGTGGCGACCACTATGTTCACTATGGCGGCCGTCAATAGAACCCCTTGAAAACCCTAGCCAAAAGTGGCGGCTGCCAATTCCAACATGGCGACCGCCAACTCACATTGTGGCGGTCGCCACTAGAACCTTGTGGAACCTTTTCCATCATAGCGGCCGACAGCTGGCATTGTGGCGGCCGCCAACTTCAAATGGCCTGACATGTCTTAAAACGTGGCAGCATCTCATTGGTTGAAGAAATCTATAAATACCGTATCCCAGTGTACGTTTTCGATACGAATTTTGAGTGAGAGAGACTCTGCCGATATACCGAGCAATTCTGAGCCCCGACGCTGATACCCTGCCGATATACCGAGTCCCGAATCTCCAATACCTACATTGAAACCTATATTGCTTGGATCACCACCCGAGGATTGGATAATTGGAGCTCATTCTACTGACTTGAGAATTCCCCGGCAACCTAGGTACCTTGTTTGGATCCCCGGCCCTTCTAGCTCCACTTTCTACCCCTTTGAAGTGGTCGAGTTTAATTTGGTCAATTCATTTTAATTACGTTCTCGCATCACTTATGTAGTTGTTATATTCTTACATTGTTTTAAATTCTAGTTTTAATTTACTTAGCCTACTCGTTTCATTTACTTACCTTCACTATTAAGCTTATTACTAATTGTTAAATCATTAAATAGTGTTAATATTTATTTTAACAATTACAACATATCAATATTGTTAATTGTCATAATTTAAATACTTACATAATAAATTGTTATAATAGTCAATATTATACTCATTTAATTTAAAAGTCTCATTTCTTTTCATTTTCTTTCTTTTATGTTAATTCAACGTTCTAACACTTTATTGCATTTCTTTAGTGTTCTAGTATTTAATTTTCTTTTTTGTTTAATCTAAATTCTTATTTTCATAGCATTCTATTCTATTTTCTTGTAATGTAGTTTATTGTTAATATTTTATTTCTTTTCTTTTAGTTTAATGATCCATTTCTAGTTAGTACATTTCATTTTCATTTTTATTTTATTTTTATTTATTTTCTTTTTAAGTATTAGTTTATTGTTCTAGTTGTCATTCTATATTTTCTCTTTTTAATGTAATTCATTTTTTTAATATTTTCTTTTCTTTTAGTATAGTATTTTCTTTTTATTGTCAACTTTACTTTTTTTTTTATTTATAACGTTCTATCTCTTTTCTTTTAAATGCTAATATTCTATTTTCTTTTCCTTCCTTTTTTAATGATAGTTTAAAGTTCCTTCTCTAGTATTAATTTAATTTTCTTTTGTTAGCTTTTTATTTTTCATTTTCTTTTCGTTTTCTTTCAAAATAATGTAATTTTTCTTTCTAGTATTTTATTTCTCTTTATTATTAGCTTCATTTTCATAAAACGTTCAATTTTTTTTTTCTATAATTTTTTTTTCTAGTACTTATCTTATCCTTCTTTTCTTTTCTTTTCTTTTATTAAACCTAAAAAATCACAATAGATTTTTAAGTTAATTTTTACTTTTAAATAGCATGATAATTTTCTTTTCTTATAATAGTTAAAATTCAATTATCCTTCTTATGTCACTTCTTTCTTTTATTTTCTCTTCTTTTTCTTTAATTCTCTTTTTATAAATATAAAATGTTAATAATCAATTTTTTTTTTTCAAAACCTTCCTTTGTTAATTTAATTTTTCTTCTATAGTATTTCTTTTTCCTTTTCTTTTATTAAAAAGCACAAAATCATAAAAATACCTTTTAATTTTTTTTAATAATTTTTTTTGTATGCATCTCTCATTTTCTACTAAATTTATCTTCTTACCTAGTTTGTTTTGGTATTTATTTTGGTCATTTTATTAAAATCATGCCTTTAGCTTATTTTTATTTACAATTCATATTTAGATAATTTTAGCAATTTTAGCATTTTATTTATTTAACCAAATCATGTTAATCTAGATTGCTTAAAAATATTGTATGCGATTTTGTTCCATGTATCCTTTAGCTAGAAATTGCATACCTTAGGATTTAGAATTTTTCTTTTGATATTTATTTATTTTGGAGTGTTATATACATATCTTATGTATTTTTTATACTTGATTTTGAATGTTCTCTCTTCACTCTCAATTTCTTTGTTTGCATGCATTTGAGAAATTTTATGAAAAAACCAATAATGATTAGTAGAGGTCAACCTTACGGTTGGGCGAACGAGGTACCTTATACCTTTCCCGATTCGTACTTTAGCTCCTGGACCCTCTTTCTCTGATTAAACGCTTTTAAGATCAGTTAACTATTTTTGTTTTTCTTAATTTTTCTCAAAAATTAAGTGGCGACTCTATTTTCAATAAAAGAGGGTTTTCAAAAGTTGATTTTCAAGGTATTAAAGTATTTTCTAAAATATTTTTGAATTCTCTCATTTTTAACCCCCAAATTTCAACGCCACAAATGTGATATCTTGATAGCGCTTACTCAAGACACATGGCATGCGATTAATCGATGCTTGCATCTCTCAAACCAAAATATGGTAGATTTGTGACTTTTAGAGACAAAACAAAGAAAAAATGATAAAAATTTGCTGTATTGGTAAAATTTCTTCCCCTTCTATTGAAAATATTTTTCTTGTTAATGGTTTGAAACATAACCTTCTTAGCATAAGCCAACTTTGTGACAAATGCCACAAGGTTGTGTTTGATCATGCTAAGTGTTATTGAAGATTCAACCAATAACAAATTTATCTTTGAAAGTCAAATACATGAAAATATTTATACATTTACTCTCAACGATCTTTCTAAGAATGACACCAAGTGTTTAACCGCCTTGAGTGATAATAGTTGGTTGTAGTATAGAAGGCTTGGACATGCACACATGAACTTAATTTCTAAAGTTTTGAAAAAAGAATTGGTGATTGGTTTACCTCAAATTAAATTTGAAAAAGACAAAGTGTGCGATGCATGTCAATAAGGCAAATAAATTAGAAGTTCTTTTCATTCCAAAAATGAGATTTCAACTTTTAGACCATTACAACTATTGTACATAGACTTATTTGGTCAAAAAAGAATTTTAAGCCTTTGAGGTAAGAGATATACCTTTGTTATTATTGATGACTTCTCTAGATACACTTGGATGCTATTCTTAACTCATAAGGATAAAACAATTGCCTCTTTTGCAAAACTGTCTCGGAGAGTTCAAAGTAAAAAAAAGTTTTTAAATTACAAGTATTCAAAGTGATCATGGTAGAGAATTTAAAAACAAATATTTTGAAAAATTTTGTGATAAAAATTGTATTAACCATAACTTCTCTGCTCCTAGAACCCCTCAACAAAATGTAGTTGTTGAGAGAAAGAATAGGACATTAGAAGAAATGGCTAGAAGCATGCTCTGTAAAAATAATCTGTCACGATACTTTTGGGCCGAACCTGTTAATACCACTTATTTTATTATAAACAGAGTTATGATAAAAACTTCTCTCAAGAAAACCCCATATGAGCTATAGAATTGAAGGAAACCTAATATCAGTTATTTTCGCGCCTTTAGATGTAAATGTTATGTTTTAAACAGCAACAAAAAACTTTTGGGCAAGTTCGACGTAAAATCTGATGAAGGTGTTTTCATATGATATTTTATATCTAGTAAAGCGTATAAAGTGTTTAACAAAATGACACTAGTTGTTGAAAAATCTATATATGTTATTTTTTATGAAGCATTTTTATGAAGCTAACGTTGGTTCTTCAAAGAATTTTTGTGAAGATAACTTGTTAGACCTAGAAAAAATGTGTTGAAAATATCTTCATCAAAGAAAAAGAATAGCCAAATCAAGAAGAAGCTTTAAATCCTCAACAAAATGCAGTCGAACAGGTTGCAGAATCTTCTAATCTAGAAAATTCATATTTACCTAAAGAGTGGAGATATGCTTATGTTTGTGGTAAATTAGCGTTTCTTTTTCAGACTAAACTAAAATATTTTGAGGAAGCTAGAAACGATGAGTTTTGGATCTTGGCTATGCAAGAGGAGCTAAATCAATTTGAAAGAAATAAAGTTTAGATTTTAGTCCTAAGACCTAAGGAACACTCTATCATCGGTACAAAATGAGTTTTTAGAAATAAAATAGATGAGAATGTAGTAGTTCTTAGGAACAAAGCTCGATTAGTAGCCCAATGTTACAATCAAGAAGAAGGCATCGATTTTGATGAGACTTTTGCTCATGTGGTTATGCTTGAAGCCATTAGGATGTTGCTTGCATAAAAAATTTTAAACTCTATCAAATGGATGTCAATAGTACCTTTTTAAATGGTTTTATCTTAGAGGAAGTCTTTGTAAAATAACCTCTTAGTTTTGAAAAATTAGATTTTTCAAACCATGTTTATAAACTTACCAAAGCTTTCTATGGTTTAAAGCAAGCACCTAAAACCTAGTATGAAAGGTTAATCAAATTCTCGATTGAAAATGAGTTTTCAAGAGAAAAAATAGATACCACTCTTGTCATCAAGTTTCAAGGAAATGATATGCTAGTTGTACAAATTTATGTAGATGACATTATTTTTTGGGCAACTAACGAATCTCTTTGCAAAGACTTTACTAAGTGTATGCAGAGAGAATTCAAAATGAGCATGATGAGTGAGCTCAACTATTTTTTTGGATTTCAAATTAAACAAACTCAAGAAAGAATCTACATCAATCAAGCTAAATACTCGAGAGACATATTGAAAAGGTTCGACATGCTAAAGGCAAAACCCATGGGAACTCTAATGTACCCTACAACAAAGCTGGACAAAGATAAAGATGGCATAACAATGGATGAAAAATGTTATAAAGGTATGATTGGATCTCTCTTATATTTAACTGCTAGTCATCTGAATATTATGTTTAATGTTTGCATGTGTACTAGATTTCAATCAAATCTAAAAGAATTACAAGCGACCGCAGTTAAACGCATCATTAGATACCTTTTAGATACACAAAATTTAAGATTATTTTATCCTAATAGAATAGCCTTTGAGTTACATGGCTATTCAGATGTTGATTTTGTCGGGTGCAAAGTAGATAGGAAAAGCACAAATGGTACTTGTCAATTCTTAGAACACTCACTAATCTCTTGGTTTAGCAAGAAGCAGAACTCAGTGGCCTTGTCTATAGGCGAGGCTAAGTACAATGCAGCTGGAAACTATTGTGCACAAGTTCTTTGGATAAAATAACAATTAGAGGACTATGGTTTTCACTTAGATCATGTCCCTATAAAATGTGATAACACTAGTGCAATTGATGTATCCAAGAACCCTATACAATATTTAAGAACCAAGCACATAGAGATTAGACATTATTTTATAAGAGATCATGTGCAAAAGGTAATATCGAACTTGAATTTAAAGGCACATATTACCAATTAGCGGATATTTTCACAAAACTCTTATATGAAGAAAGAATATGCTATATAAGAAGAGAACTTGGTATGTTATGTACTCCTAATTCATGATTAATATGCCATACTAACCTTGTATTTTCATTGCATTTCAAAGCCTTTGATGTTCTTTTTTGATATGTGAAAATACGTCGACACCACTTGAAAAAGTGTCGACACAATTGTGTGTTGTGTTGACCCAAACTGTATAGAAGTGACACTGCGAGAAAAGTGTCAACCCCTTTCTATATAATGTCGACCCAAATCTATTCCCTGACTCTTGGTAAATTTGTGTCGACAAAAAATATAAAAATGTCGACCCAAATAGCCGAATGTGTCGACACCTTCTGAAAATGTGTCGACACCATTTCTTGTTTTTGATACCCACACTTTCAAAAAAAAGTGTCGATACCGATTGTTATTTGTGTCGACACAAATCTTTATGCCTATATATAGAGGCGCCGATCCCCCAACTGTCACATCGTTTCCCTCTTTCTCTCTATAAAATTGTTCATCTCTTGCGCCATTTTTTTTCAAAACTTGTGTCGACTCCTCATCTTCTTCTTCCTTCAATTCTCAAATCCAACCCAAATCTATCAAAATGCCTCCAAAAATTATGGAAAAGAGAGCGAAACGAATCGGCGAAGGTACTTCTTCAAGCCTATGACGTCAAAGAGGAAGAAAATGACTCCCACGACGGCGACAGCAACGGAATAGGCACCGGCGGCAATGGCCATGGTAATAAACTTCAAAACCCCCAAATTTCGTCAACTCCATTTTGCATCATTTGTGAATCGAGAAGTAATTCCCGACCGTAGCATAGATTTTTCTTTCTTCGATTTTATTGAAATGAGATTCAATGATCTCTTTTCAAGCCTTGGGTGGGAGATGTTTTTGCAAATTTAAGAACCCCACTATTCCTCTCTTGTGAAATCATTCTATGCACACTTTCACATTTCACTGGTTCCTTCCACTACCATTACCTCATGGGTAAACGGTGTCGACATTGACTTGACTCATTCATCTCTCAATGAGATTCTTGGCATTCCAAAAGAGGATATTTGTGTTCCCTTTAACAAAAAACCCATTGATCTTTAAGGTTTTCCCTTTTTCGAGTCTATAAAAAGTATTTTTTAGAATGATGATATTGACCCCACCAAGCTCCTAAAGGCTAATTCACTCAAGCCTGAGATGCACCTATTGCACACGACTTGTATGCCAGTTCTACTCTCAAACATATGCAAATTGCAAATGTTGATGGAGTTTGGATTACATCCCGACGTGGTACCTCCTCCGCTAGAACTCCTCCTCCTCGAGATGTTTCTCTAATTCATATAGATCTTGATACTCCTCCTACTCAACCTAATTTTCATGGTCCTTTTGATACTCCTGGTCCCTCTTATGGTGCTCCTCGTCCTCCCACATTTGCCTATGCTTCATCTGCCTCATCCTCTACTCCTATTTCTGTTGATTTAACAGAAGTAGTTTCCCTGATTCAAACTTTAACCTCTTCTGTGTCTTCATTTCAAGCCAAGGTGGACCAAGACTTCTTTGATCTTAACCATATCCTTTCTAATCTATCTGATAAAGTCAAGCACCTCGACAAATCTAACCGCACACTATGCGAAGACGTTGAAAGAGCAACTGATGCCAGGAGATCATTGTGTTATACAATGGATGACAGCATTGTTTTCATTGGTAATGTGAACAATACCATCCTTAGGCAAATTAGACAAGAATATGACGAAGGTGTGGTGATGGCTGTCCAAGCCAATTCTCAGAAGGTCGAAAAACATCTACAATGGATCAAATAAGCTTGGGCCAATCATTTCAAGCCAAAGGAGACCAAGGAAGAAAAGACAACTCGTCTTAAACGCGAAGCAGACCTTGCACTGGCTGCTAGATATGAAGCAATGGCCGCTACTGAAGTCAAGGATGAGAGAGCACGAGCTTCCAAAGAACGGGCCTCAGCCAGCAAACAAAGAACTGAAGAGAAAAAAAATTCAAAAAATTCATGGATGACTAGTAATTTGTTTTTGATGTTTACAAAATGGGAGAAAGAGAGTGAAGGGGAGATAGAAAATGTTAACATTTCTTTAAGTTTTTGGTAGGTGAAGATGTAATGGTTTAAACATACATTTCTTGTGTTCTTGTGGTTTGGATTATGATTTATATTTTTTTGCTTATGAATGAATGGTTAAATATTTTGACTACATGTTTAAATTGTTTTGGATAAATGCCTGTGTTTGTGCTATAACCAACCATGTTCATACATGTGTTTGAATTTTGTTTAGGAAATCAATTTGCACATAATGGTTGCATTGCACAAGTTTATAATAATTCAGAATATTTCTAAGTTATTGTTGCAAATCAAATTACAACTGTTACTATCATGCCTAGTTTTTGTGATTGCTTTTCATATTGAAGGCATATTGATAAAGGGAGAACCTTTGTTGAAAAATATTTTTAAATATTTTTTAGAAAATGTTGAAATGGTTGTAATCATCAAAAAATGGGAGATTGTTAACCCATTGGCCTTTTATTTTGATTTTGATAATTTTCATAAATTTATTTTCTAATAATAAATGGCTTTAAAATGATAATATATTATATTTCTAAAAAGAAAGTGTTGACACATTTTGAACATTTGAGTTGACACATTTAGCCAAAAGAAATGATTAATCTCTCAAAAGAATTAAAACACTTAAATATTCTTATTCAAGAATATTTTATGTTAATCCTAATTAAAAATTAAGTCAAACACTTTAAAGGTAAAGTATACTTGGAGCATATCAAGTGTGTTAATACTTTTGAATAAATAGTTTGACACCCTAACATTTTATGAAGTCACTTTTAAGTATCGAAGTTTAGTGTCAATACAAATAAGTTTTGTGTCAACACAAAAAAGCCGAAGCTCTCAGGACTCAAGATGAGTCGACACAATTTGAATTTGTGTCAACACAAAAGTGTTTCTCACTTTTGGTATCCAGTAATTTGAGTCGACACAGATGGAAAAATGTGTCGACACAAAAGAACCGAGGCCACCTGTAGATTTTGGGTATCGACACAAAAGTCCCGAGCCCACCTGAAGAATTTTGGTATCGACACCAAAGTCCAAAAGTGTCGATACAAATATCCTGAGGGTTCCTGCATAATTTAGTGTCGAGACCAAAGAAGACTTGAGTTGACACAAAGTACCTCCTCCCGAATTCTCAAGTTCAAATGAGTCGACATCATATCCAAATGTGTCGAAACCGTTGTGTTGGTGAGAAAGCTTGCCGAAATTGTGTCGACCCCTCAGAAGAAATGTGTTGGCCCAACCACTTAAAGGATCTACCCTAAGACATTTTGTGTCGACACCAAAAAGATTTGTGTCGACACTTGTGATGGAATTTCAAATTCGCGACAGACCTCAACGGTTGGATTTCTGGCATTTATTGTTGCCACCTATCTTCAACGGTCATGAACGTACAAGAGCTTATATAAGAAGTAACTTTTCAGCATTTAATCTAACTAGAGACCAACAATTACTGTTCTATTACTTGAATCAATTTCATCACTCTCAAGCTTACATTTATTGCTGAAGCTCCAGCTCTTGTTCCTCAGCTCTCTTTATCTTCTCATTTATTGTAAATTATTTCTGTAAAGAGAGTGAGTGCTTCTCATTAATTCATTCATTTATTGTAATCAAGTGTGAGTTACCCTTTATCCTTTGAGTGAGTGAATAAATCTCATCAAAGAAAAGTTCACGAGAGATTAAAAGAAAACAGGGTCTTATTTTCATAAGATCTTCTTGAAGCTGAAATAGGCTTTTGAATATGCCCGTAAACATTCGTTTACTCAAGCAAAGTCTTGAAGTTGTAAAGACTTAGAATGCGCCCGTAAAACATTCTATATAGTGGAAATACTCAAGAGGTAACTTGAGGAGTGGACGTAGACTTGAAGAAGCCGAACCACTATAAAAAACCTTAGTGTCTAGTTCTATCTCTCTATTCTTAACCTTTTTAATATTTGCTTTGCCTTGTTTCCTTCTTATTTTGCTTTATTTGACTACAATATTAAAAGGTTTCAAAAAAGTTTTAAATTGTTATTTATTTTTTAAAATCAAATTCACTCCCTCTTGAGTTGTCTAGAACTAACAAGAAAAATGTGATGGAATAGTAGTGCTACATTGAGTGATGTCAAGTGGAATAGAAGAGGAAGAAGATTGGGAAGAAGAAGTGAAACATGAATTAGTGATATGAAGCAAAAGAGGGACAAAAGAAATTTTGCAGAGGAAGTAATGTGGAATTATTTATAGTAGATGAGGAATTGAAGGGAAAGTTATTTTCATCAAAAATAACATGTCTTGCAATATATATATATATATATATATATATATATATATATATATACA
>JAOTRH010157877.1:0-44588 GCA_034768845.1 Heliamphora exappendiculata | reverse complement strand
TAACGGGATCGGCCTCCCAATATTCCGTTACGTAACGGCCGATCCGTTACGTAACGGACGTTATTTAGAACCCTGGTTGAGGTGCTTGTGAAACGAAGCTGGTTGCCATGTTGATTTATCCCACATCAAAAATTTATAGAACTTTGGAAGACTTTACATACGATAGTCTTGAGATTGTTAATTGCACATATTGGTGCAACAAAACCATTTAAGGTGCTATATTAGTATTACATATTTACATGGTTTGGGCCTGTTGCATTATATATGTATGTTTTTTGAAATATCATATAATATTGTCTTGGGGGTGTTGCCTTTTCAAGGCTATTTTTGAATTATACATGGCCTTTGCCCAATGCATCTTCATTAAAAATGCACGCCATTGTGTGGCAAATGTATTAACTGGGGTGGGAGGTTACATTTTACTCTATAGAGAATTATAGATACCTTTTCTAAGGACCTATGAACTTGGTTGTAGTTTTCCTTTGTGAATTCTCCTTCTGTTCATTATGTTGAATCTAGGACAGGATGCCTGGGTTCTGTGATGAATCCAGTCATTGCACAATGGATGACAGGTGAATATGTGGAATGATTTGATGCTGCCTCGGTATGTCAAGGCATGTTCACTATGTCCATGAAGTGCTTGGCCAGGTATGTCAAGGCATCGGTCTCAGAATGTTGATGAATTTTTTTGCCAGATGCTCAATTACTAATTTTCAATCTCTCTGGTCTGAACCGTTCTTGGATTTTATGGCATCCAATTCCCCTACTGCACCTTTTAAGTGTATCAAAACACTTAGATCCTGTGCTCTTTTCTCTCTTATGAACATGGGTAATGGCCGCTAGTATTATTAAGTAATCTTTGTGAACTGGTGTGCTTGTGTAGTCACCAGCATAATCTGATGTCGAAGAGTTTGGAAGGTTCATGACTACAGTAGTTACATTTGCATTGTGCACTATTTTCTTGAACAAATTTGTCATTTTTTGCATATTTCTTTTTTATTGTTTGGCTCATAGGTCCTAATGCCTCTATTGGCAGCCATTATCTTGCGCAATTGGAATGAAGAAGGTGATTGTTGTGCATTTATATAGGGGCTTTACATTGATTTGAGTTAATTTGTTAGAAATTTGTGATGTCTTGTGGTCACAACGGACTTTTAGTTTGACTGGTTCTAGCAGGCAACACTTTGGCGGTTGTAATGTCTGCCAAAATGAAGCGATCTGTCGAGGCATCCTTCCTCCATTTTGTTATATTGTGTTTTTTCATCTGTTGATTTCTAATACTGTCGGTTCACAGGTGAAATAGCTAAATTGCAGGAAACATCCTGTATGATAGTGAGATTTTTTATTCTCTTTATGTTAGGTGGCATCAAATGTTTTTACTTCTGTTAAATTGGATTTAGATCTTGGAAGGATTAAACATTTGTGTGCGCAGAACCTCGGTCTGATCAAGGTGGGGGCGTTGGCATCAGACTTTTGTCGAGGAATCGACCTCGTTTTTTTTATTTTTATTTTTTTGTGGAGATGAGAGAATGTTGGGAGAGCTGGCAGTCCTTACGATTGACATCTATATTTACATGCAAGGGGGTTCATACATGGCAAGGATTTGGCAGTGAAATGGATTCGGTTGTTGAATGTGCTAGATAGCTTAGTCTTCTGGTGGTGGTATCAGAGAAGTTGAATTGAGTTCCACTTTCATCCAGGTTAGGGCCTCTTTTGTCGACAATAATTTATATGTTCTATTTATTTTCTAGAGATATGTGTAGCATTAGGACTTTAGTTGATCATAATTAAGTGTTCTGACACTTCATATTGCTACTTTTAATGTTCTTAATAAATTATTTCCGTTTTTCATTTAGTTTCTTACATTTGTTTCCATATTGGAAACTTTGGGTCAAAACTATATGGTTTGGGGGTTCAATAATACGAGGGTGACCAAGTTATCTTTGCTAAATTAATCTACCAAATGATGTGGCATGTTCACAAACATTGGATATAAATAAAGTTCACGTAGGACTCATTGTATTAATGCTTGTGAAGTTGCTACATCATCTAGTAGATTAAATTGGTAAAGATAATTTGGTCACTGCAGAATTATTGTTTAGGGTTTTGGATCAGATGAGGCACAATTAGTTTCAGATTTTTTAGATTTTTGCTAAAGGTACCAAACACTGACATAGGGCTCACAAGTTAGAGGTGGTGTTTGGTATTGCTGAAATTAGTATTTTATAAATTGTAATTTGTAGCAGAAGTTGTGAGTGTTTGGTAAAGATTGTAGCTTTTAGTTGAAATAGAAAAAAAAGTAATTATAGCTTATAGCAGAAGTTATGGATGTTTGGAAAAGATTGTAGTTTATAGGTAAAATCAGTAATAAAAAGTTAAAATCTACTATGAGTAGCTTTACCAAACACCTCGAGAATAGTGGACTAGAATATGCCATCTGCTCCACTCTTGTCCATGTTATGTAATGTGTTGTTCTTTGGTGTTAAGAATGTTTTGTTACCTGGAAGTCTTGAAGTTGGCTACTGATTAGTGTTAGATTTTTGCTAGATGTTTGGTCTAGCTGAAATAATGAATTTATAGATTATAGCAAAAATAATGTGATTATAATTAGAAGTTACAAATGTTTGTTATAGCTTGGTGATTTAAAATTAGAAGCTACAAGCAAAAAGTTATACCACACTTTTTTTGGGTGTGGATTTTTTCAACTTTTTGTTGGAGGGATAAAATCTGAACCTCAATTTTTAACAATATCAGCTTATTGCAATGGACTCTTAGCTACGTTTGGACTTGGAAGTTAGCTACTGTTCTACCTTTTTAACTTGAATTTCGCAACTTTTATTTGAATTTTTGCCATGTAAACTTGCAGTTAGATACTGCTTTCATGTGAATTTTCTTCTCTGAATTTAATATGAAGTGATATATCAATTCTGGTTCTTAATGTCCGACCCAACTTGGTGAAACAGCTAAAATGTTCTAGTCAAGCCGAGAGCTAGAGAGAGTAGATGACACGCAAGGGTGAAGCTAACGCTTCCCTGGCCACTTCTGCTGCTTTTATCTGAATATTTTATCTTGTTGTAGTTTTATCAACTTGGTTCTTTTTGGAATGCAAGTTTTGAGTTCCAATTTTCTCTCTTCCCCCCTTTTGAAAAGAGTTCTGAAAGAAATTGAGAAGGTAATGAGTAGTTTCCTTGAGTTCCAAATTACTTGGCAGCATCATCTCAATGTTGTCTTTGATGTATACCTTAATTTGATGGTTTCTTATTTTTGTAAAAAAAAAATGAAGAGAGAGAGAGAGAGGCATGTAATTATTGTGTGATGCAGTTGATTCATTGCAATGCATTGCACAATAATTGCATGACACTTTCGTAATCGTTGGGTTCCTTCATTGTATTAAAATTGCATGGCAGAATATTCTGGTTTCAAAAAAATGAGCCCCAGTGCAAAGGGTGGAAAAGGATTAGGAAACACTGGCAACAATCTAAATAGATTTTTTTTTTCTAGGATTAAATAATTTTACGTTTGTGTTGTATTGTAAAACTCGAATTAATAGTTTGATAAATTTTAAATTACTTTCAAGATCGACTAATAACATGCCTCCTAACATTATTTGTATCCAAAATCAAATCATCTTCTTTTCGTATTTAATGACTAACAATAATTGTATTTTATTATTTATTTCATTTTAACTAAATGGGAATAAAAATTTTCACTACATGCATAGTTTATCTATAATTTTCTAAAATAAAAAGAAAAGTATGTGAAAATTTCAGTATTACTTATTCTCACGCCCTATTCAATCTACAAGGCCTTTCATTTGTTCGTATCGTTGCAAGTTTGGTATTTTCTTTTGAAGGGAAAAGCGGCTTAAGATTCCTTGATGGAGATTGGTAAGTGACAAGATTTAAACTGTGGTTGGCTTTATCCCCAGGAAAGGAAGATACCAAACCTTTCCTCTCAATCAGAGCTCCAAATTCATCTCCTCTAACGTATAATTAAAAAGAAGAAAACCCATCAGCCTCAGCCTGATGTTGCCCCTCCCCGACCACCATCACCGCCGCCGCCAACCACCAGCTTCCAATGCCACCAAAGTATCCACCGCCACCACGGTACGTGCCGTCAACAAAACACACCAACCCCTTCATCTGGCTCGTCGCCATAATCTGCGCCGTATTAGCCGTTGTAGTGATCGTCGTCGGCATCACCGTGTTCGTTGGTTACATCGTGATCCGGCCAAGGGTGCCGTCCATTAGCGTCACCTACTCCCACCTCGACGTTTTCGACTATGATCAGACCGGGCTACTTACGACGCAATTAACCATTATCATGAACTGGGAGAATGACAACGCGAAGGCGCACGCGATATTCTACGACGCGGGATTCGTGCTCAGCCTCCAGGGGACGGAGATTGCGAAGCTGGTGGCGGCGCCGTTCGATGTGAGCAGGAACAGCTCCATCGAGCTCAGTTACACGGTGGAGTCGTCGCCGATTCCGCTGAATTCAGAGCAGATGGTGCTCGTGGACGCGTCTTTGAAGCAGAATTTGGTAACGTTCGACCTACACGGGGCGGCGAGGACGAGGTGGAGAGTCGGGCTTCTCGGCTCGGTCAAGTTCTGGCTTCACTTGGATTGCGAGCTCCCTTTCGTTCCATCGACCTTGAATAGCACAGGCTCATCTTGCAGCTCCAAGTCTCACTAAATAATACCCTTCTCGTAATTTCTCTGTTCTACACTCATTTCAGATGTTAGTTAGGCTACAGACTCATAAAATACATTTATAAATTTATTTATAATTTAAAATAAATAGTTCAAATTTATTTGAAGTATGATCTATAATCTTATCATACATAATTTAATTTGGACTATTCATTTTAAATTATATGTAAATTTATAAGTATGTATATTTTATACATTTATAGTATTTTTGATTCACGGATAAAGTTCATCGAGATAAAGCTCCTCTCAGAAGTACTTACCCTCCAGCTGTGCTACATGCATATATCACGGGTAATCAATCAACACAGATTAAGATAAAAGATTAAAACTCATAATACTAAGAGAGTATTAAGAGTGTTAAATTGTCTCTTATCTGTGTTTGGTCAGTTATTCGTGATCGGTGTGTATTTTTTTTTTCTCACCCTCATCTTATAAGCCTTACAGGAAAAAATTATTGATGCAAAAATTTAGTTAAATTGGATCTCGATAGATAGATATAAACAAATTGTATTTTATTTTATAAAATGAAGAACTTAAACAATCTATTTTAAAATTAAAATAGTTTATTTTGTTGTAAAATAAAACATAATTTGTTTGTGTACCAATGAATATTCGTTTAAGTTAAATTTTTGTATAAATATTTTTTTAATTTCTTTTTGGGCGAGACCTACTATGAAATGATTAATTCCAATGAATTCCAATTAATTTTTGTTGACCATCTCAGGCTGCAAAATGGGGTGTCGAGAGGTGAGAAGTTTTGAGAGGAGCTTTACCAGGCTCTCACATCTGTTGTGGAGAGAGGTCTCTCTCTCTTCTTCTTCTTCTTCTTCTTCTTCTCTCTCTCTCTCTCTCTCTCTCTCTCTCTATATATATATATATATATATATATATGCTCGTGAATGGGGTCAAGAATGGGCTAATTGTGCCGAATGATATATGCAAGAGGAGTGGTGTGGTGGAATGATGAATGAAGAAAAGAAAGGTCCAATAAGAATACATGCAATTATTACGTGATGAGACCAAAGGGAGATTTGTTTGGGATTTCTTGCATGGAGTGATGGAGTGGCTGCTCAAGGGACATCGTGAGGCTCAAAAAACTGATTTTGTGTATATATAATAATATAATAATGGTCCAAGAGGGTATAAATATACTACATTGCTAAAAAGTTTAAAATAAGCTAAAAATGGAAAATTAGTCATTTTTTCTTGTGAATTATCTTTAATTAATAAAATTATAATTGGCACATTATATTTATAGTTTAAAATATTATTGTAATATATAAATACATATACATCAAAGACAAGTGTCAATATAAATCTTTTTGTAGGAATTTCTCAAATAAGCTTTTTAATTAAAAACTAGTGTATATGATTTTTGTTAAATAATTTGACTTATACAAATATATTATTTTAAATAAAATTAATTATTTTTTAAAAATACTCTTAATAATTAATATATATATAAGGCCTTGTTTGACTTAAAAGATGAATTGGGTTGACAAAAAGGTTTTTTATTGGATTATTGGACTTATTTTTAAGAATTAGGCTTTAGGACTCAAATTAGGAGTAAAGAATAAATTGGTTAGCCCAACTAGGGTTTTGGACTAAATGAGCTTTTCTCTTGATTCATGGAAAAAGTCGGGATGAAAAATTACGCGAAAAGAACATGTATTAACAAATTGAATTTTATTTTATTATTAATTTTAAGCACATAAATATGTATATTATTATTATATTGACTTCTTTGTTGTTATTATTATATTAATATTTAGTTGTTTATTTACTTATTTATTTATTATTATTAATTTTATTAACAAAAAGTCGGATTGTTACATATGTTTTTCTATGTGTTGAGTTGGATTTTTGAAGTTAATTTGGACTGATTTTGATAAAAGAATAGTAAATTAAAAATAATAATTAAAAAAAGAAAAATTAACCACATTTATAAAATCTAACGGTGAAAATTTATTCAATTTTTATGAAATTTGAGTATATTCTATTAATTTATGGATGAATAATTTCACGACTATTGAATAAGTGTAAGTTGTACAAATAAATTAAGTGTTGTTCTATTTATTTTGTACATGCTCATGCATTTTAATTGTATCTAAGTATTAGGCTTAAGTTTTACATCATAGGTTATGCATTATAATTAAATTTGGAGTGGTTTAATTTTATTTTTGTCATATTGTTCATATTTTGTGATTAAAAAAGAGTACTTCAAAAACTAATACTTGATCACATAGCTAAAGTGTCGTTTGGTGCAATTTTTGGCTTTTTTCGAAGGTGAGTGTGCTATTTTATAGAAATAAAAATTAAAATAATATTTTTACACTACTAAGTATTAGAATATAACTATTATTTTAGTTAAGAAATATGTTTTGTTGAAATACTATTTCAAAATGAATCAAGATATTTTAAAAGTGATTGAAAAGAATGATTTTGGTGGTTCAAATACATGCCATTGTATCTTGGATGCCTAGGAGTGAGCCTAGTGCATGGATACTAATTGTGCATTATTCACTTCCTTAATGTACACAAAGAGTGTATATAAATTGTCTGTCCGAATGTATACAAACAGAATATATAAATTGTTTATTGTTGTACACAATAGGATAAATAAATATTGTGATGCTATTGTGAGGTCAAAATGGCATCGTTAATAACTCTTAGTTGTGAGACTAAATAACTATTTGGCATATTTGATAGATTCAGTTTTACTTGTTGTGAAATGCGATATTTAAAAATATTATTCTTGTAAATTGAAGAAAAAGACTAGTAATAGGATTGATATAATGGTTTTCTCTATTATGATATTATGTTAGAAAAATCATATTTAATTAAATTTGATCTTGCACCATAATTGTTTTTCAATTATTTTATTTATTTCTACTTCTATGGGTAGTAACACTCGCAAGAATTTTCAATTTGCTAGAGTAGAGGTTTAATTTATTACACGAGGTCTTGAATGGCTATATAGCCAATAGTTGTAGTAGTTGGAGTCAAAACCTTTGTACATAAATTTTTGTTATGTTATAAATTTTGTGTATATATATCTGTGTGTGTGTGTGTGTTATATTTTGGAACATATCTTGACTTTTAAAATTTTCTAACTCAATAAAAATAATATTTCATTATTTGCAATATTAATTCTAAAAATATTTTTATTTTATAATTATTTTTGTGACACTTTCCCAATTGGATGTTACAATTTTTGGTATATATATATATATTGTATAGAGTTATGGAATTAGGTGATTAACACAAGTCAGCCAATGAAAGTATGGAAGAGGAAGTATCTGTTGTGCCTGCCCAAGCTCAAGATAGTGCGCATGAAACTAGTGAAGAAGTTAAAACGTCCAATCTCTGCCAAAATTAACAGAATGATTATTTGATACAATGATAAATTTGACGGCGCAACAAGCAATATATTTTGTTCTACAGTCAGTTGCACTCTTAGGCATTGCAGAAGGGCATACACAATGTTGTGATTCTCTTCATGGGTATTTTAAAAAGTTGGATCCTTTAGAGTTTGATGGTCACCTAATCCACTTGATGCTAAGCGGATCAGAAAGTAAGAAGAAATTTTTGAATTAATGGAAGTAACTGATGAGCAAAAGGTGATGTTAGTCACATTTATTTTTATAAGAGAAGCTTGACGTTAGTGGGATGCCACCAAAAGTAGACTGATTACGCTACTTGGCATTGGTGATAACCCTGCTTCTAGAAAGATAATTTGGTAGTTCTTTATTAAAGTTTTTATTGAGAAATATTTTTCAAAGACTTATAATTTGGGGTAAAGGAGAGATTTTATGAAGTTAGAGCAAGGTAGTTTATTAGTAGCAGAGTACGAAACTCGATTCATAGCCTTATCACATTTTGGACTAAACTTGATTAGTGCAAAAGAGGATAAGTGCAAAATGTTTGAGGATAGCCTAAGTTTAGAAGTGAGATCACAAGTGGCACTATTAAGGCCGTGTAATTTCTCTAATTTAATTGACGTGGCTTTAAATGTATAGAGCGGTGTAAAAATGAAAGGTGAACATAAAGAGCAGAATAAGAGGAGTAAAACTGAGTTCACCTAGTCGACTATCAGTTCACTTCCCCGTTTGTCATGATCAATCGAACTGAAAGTTGGCTTCACATCTAGAGCCCCAGTTTAGGATAGAGTTATGGTTGGTCTACGATCAGGTGAGTCTAACTCCTTTTCTTTCTATTTCTATGAAGGGTAGGCCTTGCAAAAGGCATAAATGGCTACATGTCTGCTTGTTTGCGTTGTCTGCTTATTTGCACTTTGCACAACAAACAACGCTAACAAAGGAACATGCAGCAGACTCCCTAGGAATTATATGCGTAGAGCTTTAAGTAGGATCTCTAAAAACTAGCCATTTTCAATGTTGCTAATAGTCGAGCATCTTTCAACCACTTCAGTGAGCAAGTTGCAATCTTCACGAACCTCCAATGGGAAGAAATTTTGGTAGTCCATTCAAAGGGAAAGAAAAAAAGGGAGTTCCTCTTTTCAACGTCGAAGCGTGACTCAGTCCCAAGGTTTTGTTTTTGGTCAGAAGGTGAATGTTTCCAAGTAGCAATGGCAGACAGGTTCATGTTATGCTCCTATATGTTGTTGTTATGGGTTTATAGGGTAAAAAGTGTTATTGTTGTGGAAACCCTAGACATACTTCTAATTGCCCAAAAACTCAAAGTCAATGACATCATTTGTGGGTATCGTTCGAGGAGGAAGAGGTAATTTTTGAGGTAATACACATGGTCATGATAGTGCTTATGTGGGTAGAACTAAGGGCCAAGGAAGAGTTTTTGCTATGACCCAAAAAAATGCACAAGCAACTTCAAACTAGCGACAAGTATGCTTTCTATGTTTGGTAGAGATATACGTGTTTTAATTGATCCCAGATCTACACAATCATTCATACCATGGTCTTTTATTAAGTACATAGATCCATCTTCAAGTCCCTTGAAAAATCATATGAAAATTTCTACTCCCACGAGAGAAACTATGTTGATTAGTGTGATATATTGAGATTGTCAACTTTTGATAGATGAAAGAGAGTTATTAGTTGATCTAATACCATTGGATATTAAGGAATTTGATTTAGTTCTTGGAATGAAGTGGTTAGCTGCATATCATGCTTCGGTGGATTGTTTTAAGAAAGAGGTGATATAAATTTTTTGCGATAACTCTATTGTAAAGTTCAAAGGGGATAAAGTTATTACTCCTGTTTATATGATTTCAACAGTTAAGGCTAAAAAGATGTTAAGAAATGATAGTCACGGGTACCTTGCACATATAGTGGATATTACTAAGGTAAACTTTAGGTAAAAGACATATAGGTAGTTCGACAGCTTCCAAATGTCATTCTAAAAGATATATCGAGTTTATAACTAGTAGACCGAGAGATATAATTTACCATTGAGCTTTTACTATATACTCAACCCATCCCTATTGGATCTTACCGTATAGCCCTAGTAGAATTGAAATAATTAAACGTTCAACTTTAGGATTTACTACACCGGGATTCATCAGACCAAGTATGTCTCCGTAGGAAGCTAATACAATGAGAATGTGTATATACTATCATTAGTTAAATGAATTGACTATTAGGAATAAATATCTTTTACCACGAATTGATGATCTTTTTAATCAAATGACGGAGGGTATCAGTATTCTCTAAGATTGGTCTTAGATCTAGGTATCATCAATTAAAGGTTAGAAAAAAGTGATATTCCTAAAACAGCTTTTACAACTAGATACACTTACTATGAATTCTTGGTAATGCATTTTGGTTTATCAAATGCTCCTACAGTGTTTATGGATATTATGAATAGAGTTTTTCAACATTATTTGGATTTATTCATTATAGTCTTCATCGATGATATTTTGATTTACTCACGAAATGAAGAAGAGCATAAAAAATAATTAAACATTGCACTTCAGATTTTAAGGGATAAGAAATTGTATGGGAAGTTGAGTAAAATTGAATTTTGGTTGAAAGAAGTAGTATTCTTAGGACATGTAATCTCAAAAGATGGTATTTTAGTTTATCCCAAGAAGATTGAAGCGGTAGTGAATTGGGGAAGACTCACAAATGTGCCTGAAATTCAAAGTTTTTTAGGTTTAGCGGGGTATTACCAGCGATTTTTATAAGAATTTTCTAGTATGACTATACTATTAACTCAGTTGACTAGGAAATAAGTTAAATTTGAATGAAATGATAAATGTGAGAAAAATTCTCAAGAACTGATGAATAGGTTGATTACAGCTCCTATATTAACAATTCATTCAAATGGAGGAGGAAATGTTATTTATAGTGATGCTTCTCATCAAGGCATAGGTTATGTATTAATAAAACATGGAAAGATGGTTACTTATGCTTCTAGATAGTTAAAAACACATAAAGGAAACTATCTCCCTCATGGCTTAAAGTTAGTAGCAATCGTATTTGCACTAAAAACTTTGGCGACACTACCTTTATGGGGGAGACATGTGAGATTTATACTAACTATCAAAATTTAAAATATTTGTTCACTCAAAAGGATTTGAATATATGATAGTTGAGGTGAATAGAGCTAATAAATGGTTATGTTTGTGCTCTATTATCAAGGAAAAACAAATGTGGAGGCAGATGCTTTAGGAAGTCATCGTAAAGTTTGGCACATCTACAAACTATTTAGACCAATTTGTTCGTTGAATTGCGATATGTAAGAGTGTATTTGATAGTAGGCGAGACTACAACTTTGTTAGCTACTCTCACATTGGTTAGCTGCATATCATGCTTCAGTTAATTGTTTTAAGAAAAGGTGATTTTAAATATTTATAATTACTCTATAGTAAAGTTCAGGGGGATAGAGTTATTACTCTTGTTTGTATGATTTCAGCGGTTAAGGCTGAAAAAATGTTAAGAAATAATTATCAAGGGTGCCTTGCACACGTGGTGGATACTACTAAAGATAAACTTTAGGTAAAAGACATATCGATAGTTCGAGAGTTTTTAGATGTTTTTTTTGGAAGAGTCAATGGACTGAGAGATATAATTCACCATTAAACTTTTACTAGATGCTCAACCAATCTCTATTGCACCATACCGTATGGCCCTAGTGGAACTGAAAGAATTAAATATTCAACTTTAGGATTAATTAGGTTGGGAATTCATCAGACCAAGTATGCCTCGATGGAAAGCTCCGATTTTATTTGTTAAAAAGAAGGATGGTATGATGAAAATGTGTATAGATATCACCAGCTAAAAAGATTGATCAGTTTAAGTGGACATCAATATTCTCTAAGATTGATCTTATATCTTGGTATCATCAATTAAAGGTTAAGAAAGTGATATTCCTAAAATAGAACCTTTTCAACATGCTCTACTGAGGAGAGCTTCAGCTTTGTGTTTACCTTGTCTTGACTAATCCTCATGCCAAAAATTTGTTTGGCTGCCCGAAAATCCTTCATGACAAATTCTTTGAACAATTGTGACTTGAGATTCTCAATCTCATCCATACTAGATTCTGCAATTAGCATGCCATTTACGTACAATAACAACATAAGATAAAATGCTGAGAACTTTTTAAATTAATAGCAGTGGTCTACATGGCATTTGATAAATCCTGCACCTACCACAAATGTATCAAACCTTTTATACTACTATCTCGGGGCCTATTTCAAGCCATATAAGCTCTTCTTGAACTTACATACTAGGTTTTCTATCCCTCTACTACATATCCATGTGGTTGCACCAGATAAATGTCCTTATCAAGATCTCCATGGAGAAAAATTAATTTAACATCCAATTACTCCAGGTATAGATTCTCTGATGCCATAATGCTCAAAACTGATATGACACTGGAAATCTTCACAATCAGAGAGAAAATTTTAGTGTAATCAACTTTTGAGTTCTATTGAAAACCTTTGACTACCGGCCAAACCTTGTACCTTTTCCTTCCATTAGCCTCTTCATTTAATTTGTAAACCCACTTGTTCTGGAAAGCTGACCCTTAAGCAACTGTACCAACTCCCAAGTTTGATTTGATAATAGAAACTCCATCTCATTATCCAAAGTATGCTTTCATTCTTCCTTGGCATCAACTTGTCATGTTGTTTTCTTCAACCTCTAAAACCTAGAGCTTTGATACCAATTGTTAGGGATTCGGTCATGAAAATCCCACCTACAAGTCTCCTGAATCACACATAAACCATGCAAAAAGAAACTTGCTAAAAAAATCACATGAACATGACACACAAGATTTATATGGTATGGCGTTTGGTGCCTACATCCACAAACTCACATGTTTCACTATTCTTGATAGAAAATAAGGTTATGACAAAGTATCACACTAATATTAGGGTTTAGAATGAAACCCCTTTTTAAATATGTTGTCAAAAAATAGAGATCACAGTTAAAATCGTGCAACAATCCGTCACACTCTGTCTCGGACGGTGAGCACACTACCTCGTTCTTTTGGATAGATTTGGCCAAAATTCCCACTGCAATACCAAATTCGAACGAATTTGTCCAAAAGGTCTTTCTTCACTTTTTCGGCAAGCAATTTGAAGAGTTTATAAAATAAGGTAAAGAACATACGATATGGTTTGTAAATTGATTAAATCTTTATATGGTTTAAAATAGACACCTAAATAGAGGCAACTGCTTTTATGCATAATGATGTAGATAAATGTATATATTCTAAAATTTCTAATAATAGTGGTGTGACTATTTGTTTACATGATAATGACATGCGTATAATGGAAACTAATTTAGAGGTTGTTAATGATAATAAATAATTCTTCATGTCTAAATTTGATATGAAAAACATGGGTGAAGTGGATGTAATATTATGAATTAAAATTTTGAGAACTTCTAATGATTTGATGTTATCTCAAGACCATTATGCAATAAAATACAAAGAAAATTTGGACATTATGAATCCAAGTCTGCTTCTACACCATATGATTCTAGTTTTTAATTGATGTAAAATAAAGGAGATGTATCTCAACAAGAATATGCTTAAATAATTGGTAACATGATGTAACTTATGAATTGCACTCGTCTACATGTTGCATATTGTAGGGACCTTTAGAACAAATTAATAAAAAATAATTATGGAGAGCTGAAATATGCAAAACAATCAGGAAACACGAAACGAAGAGATATGGGATTGGGTGAAGAAAAAGGTTAATTAATTATGAAATATTGGCACTATGAACAATGCATTCGGCTATCAAATCTAAATATCCCAGAAGTACACTTATCCCTCCTATTTATAACCCTCGGAGAAGTTTGTTAGGACTAAAATAAGACTCTTCAAAAGATCTAATCAGATCATGAAAGGTGATCTCGGAGAATCAAGGGATTCTATCCCAAAAATCGACCAGATAGTGTTCTACTCCAACTCAACTAGGTCGGCCACCGGATGTCCCGTGGGTACTCGACCCACTCGGGTCGAGTAACTCAGATGTCACTTTAGTGACTCAAGTGGGAGGGTCCCTTGTTTTAACAAATCTTTTTTCCTTAGCCACCAAACCACATGTCTCCTAAAGTTCCATGTGGGATTTTACTGCCATTATCTTTGATTGTCTTTGAAACAGTCTTTCGATTCTCAGGGTAATCTATAGAGATATAGTTTGTACTATATATTTTCCTTCACTCAATCTGTGCTGAGCCACATAATCTGTGCTATGTCACTGAAATCAAGTAGTCAAACCTACACAGCTTGTACTATCTTCATGACCTATGTCATGGTAATAATACAGCTTGTTCTGTTTTCATGGTATGTGCCATAGAAGTATAATTAAGTAGTCAGAGCTACTGTCATAATCTGTGCTATGCTTCATAGTCTGTGTTGTGGTATATCTTCAGTCGTAATCAGGATTACGCTTTATAGTCTGTGCTATGGGATATCATGTATTCTTTATATAGTTGCGCTCACTACCGGACACCCGAGCTACTTGCCCCTCGAGTGACTCGGCCACCGAGTCACTCGGTCATTGAGTTGCCTGCTTCTTGAGTCGCTCTCACCAGTAATTTAGGCAATTGCTTTCCTCAGGTCATCTGCTTGTCGTTAATTAATTAGACCGCTTATTTGAGCCGTTCATCCGAGTCATACACAAGCCATTCACTCGAGCCATTCGCTCGAGTAGCTGGTGTACGTAATTTTATTTGAGTCATCGGTGACCATAGACTACAAGATTTTGTCGTTCACAGCAGTCGAGCCCTTAATGTTGGGTTGTTCTATAGGTTAAGCCAAGCATCATATATTCGTGTAGTAACTTCCGAGCCATTTATTTGAGCCACACTTGCTATTCGCTCGAGCCATTCGTTTGAATCACTCACTTGAGTTATGCGCTTTGTTCTAGCCATCTACACATATTATGTGTGTAGATTTAGTAAATATACACATGTAACAAAAAATTGGAATGTCGTTTCTCATTTGTTAAAACATTTGAAAGGCACTACTAACCATGCTTTGTTATAGAGTACATTTTTGCTTACTTAAAATGTATAGTGATGCTAATTGGATATTTGATTTATACGAGATAAAACCCACTAGTGGTTATGTGTTTACTCTTTGAGATGGTGTATTGTCTTGGAAATCATCCAAACAAATATGTATTGCTCAACCAATTGTGAAATTCGAGTTTATTTCCTTAGAAATAGCAGGTACTAAAGTCGAATGGCTAAGAGATGTCTTAGAGAATATCCCTTATGGATGATATCAGTTCCACCCGTGTTAATGCATTACGATTGCCAAGATGCTATAGCAAAGGCAATTACCAAAAGTTATAATGGCAAAAATAGGCATATAGGCCTAAAATAATAATGTGAGGCAGCTGTTTAAAGATGGAATAATTTGACTAAATTTTGAGAGGTCAAATATGAACTTGGCAGATCTTCTCACAAAACTTTTAGTAAAAAAGCTAATGTATGAAACATTGAGGGGAAAGGAGTTTATGCCTTTAGAGGGGCTATAAATGATGGGAACCCAACTTATGTGAATAGAGATTCCAATAATTAAGTTCACATGAATAATAACAACTCACTTGGTGGTTGTCAAGCACTATTATTATTATTTTTTATTTTGAGATTCCATCCCTTTATCGTTGAAGTGCAATTTGTAATGTGTAAGTTTGAGTGTGATACTCTTAATGGGTCCATAGTTAAAAGAAGGGTGTCCGATTGCGGTACACACTTGATGAATTTACTTATATATGTGCGTGCAGAAGTAGACTGCTTCCTATGAGAGCCCGAGTAGGTTCTTTAGGGTATTCATGGAAATCCCAATAAAGCGTAAGGCCAATTTGCATTACACCACACTGAGCAAGCCCTAATTACAGAGTCTATTGAAGGTGACAAGTATGGTAGTATTGCACTAAAAAGATTTGGTTCATATAAATATTATATTTCACCAACTTCCTATAACCCTTACTTGTTTATTCTGAGTGTCAGTTCATAGTTCAAAAGACACTGTCAAAGATTTTTGGATTGTTGGTATATATATTAATATTTCAAAATATATTTGCTAAAGATTTTTATCTAATGTTTTTAATTACTCACTAAATGAGTTAGATTCTTTACCGTTTGGAACCTTTAAACATTTGGATGAATAATCTACAATTATAATATATTATTAAATTTTCCATTAAAAGGTATATGAGCGTTGTTGTGGAATTTTAATGGCTTTGTAACTGTTGTTGAACTTTTAATGGCCTTGTATCAATTGCCTTATAATGCCATAATTGGACCTTCACACACATATATATAGTATTAAATAAAAAGGTTTTCATGATCCATGTTTTTTCAAACACAACAATACTGCAGTTCACTAAAATTGTAGAAAATTTTCTAGTTAAGGTTTTTTTTTGTGTTGTCAATTTAAGTTCGATATTGGGAAGATTAAAAAGGTGTTCATGACACCTTCATATTGCGAGTGAACAATTGAGAAGAAGCGAACGGTTGATTCTTAGAGGGTAAGATGCCACAACCAATTGCACCGAGTCACAATTAGAGAAACATAAATATACTCTTAAGGGCAGTAAGATTATTCATGCCTATGTTGGTAATTTTTTCTTAATATTATAATTTTATTACGAAATCTCTATCATTTTATTTAATTATTTTATTTGTAGTTAGCATTTTAACCCTATTTTCTAATAAGAATTTATTGTGGCGATTAGAGTTTGTAGTGAAGATGTGTGGTAGTGCGATTAGGAATTGTAGTGTTGGTGGTGGTGGTGGTGGTGCAGATTTGCAACTTTGCTGTATGGGTGCACATAGTTTAAATTGGTCTAGTTTTTTAAAAAGCCAGGAACCAAACTATTAGTAATGGTTCCAATTTTTTTGGAAAAGTGTTCAGACCGTTCAAATAATGGAATCGGATCAAAATTGATCCGTAGAAATGGATCTGTTACAGTTTGATTAACGGTTCCAAAAAACTCACAGGTTCGATGGAGATGCTGTCGGTTATGTAATGTATTCATCACCATCTTCACTCTATGGTTCGATTACAAGCTCACAGGTTGAGACCTAACCCCCATTTTCTTCTTTAGTCATACATCCTATTTTCTCTCCCTCTCTCTTGAAATATACACACACATGCTGCTATTGACTTTGTCAACAGACGTCACTCAGATATGAAAATGGAGAAATCATCAATTTGGCGAAAGTGTGAAAAAAATAGAGTTGGTAATCAAGAATTAAACAAGCCACAAAAAGAAACTAATATTCTAACATTCCTAAAAGGAAAAAAAACATATCAGCATTTAACTAGGGTTTTCGATTAGACCTGTGTGTCAAGCTCCGAAGGAGGCCTATCGCGACGACGGAGGAGGCTAGTGACGACGATGATGGAGGGGGTCGATGGCGACGATGAAGTTCATCGCGAACTTACGGTGATTGAATGGCAAAGGGCGACGATGGAGGGCACTAAAGGCGATGATGCTGGCAGGTGGTCAAAAAGAAGAGGGCAACGCCATCGCTGCACAATCGTCGCCGCAGTTGCCATTGGGCACCAGAGGGTTATGGAAAATGTTTTAGGGTTTTGTATTTTTTGATCAATTTGAACTAAAGTGGGCCTGTGCGAGATCTGAACTGGAGTGGGCCTGTGCGAGATCATTGTTTCGTGCATTGTGGAGTGTGTGTGAGTGCTAGCTGAGTGGTGGACCAATGGATGGTTCATGGTTTAATTAATGGTTTATTGGTTTAATAATTCAACGATCTGATTTGGTTCGAACCATTATTTTATTATAAAAACTGAGAATCGAACCATTTTTACTGGTTTTCTAATTATATAAACCGAAATTGAACAGTATATAGCTATGCTCGGGTCAAACCGTTTGGTCTGGACTTAATTGGATTCTCAATTCAATTTGTTTTTTTTTTCGCACCGTTACGTTTCTGATGGCAATAAACGTTGCAAAGAAGGTTAGCGATGGTGGTGATTGGGCACCTAGTGATTAGGAACCCTTCTTTGTCGTATTTGTTAAACAGCTTTGTGTTGATAAGTTACTTTGGGTTACCAATCCTTTTCCCCCCTAGTCTCCTCCTCTCTCTTCGACTAAATGAATTGGCATTGGACTTAACTCTAAACTGCACACAAAGTACAGGCCTTACTGGCATTTCTTTGATGAGATTTTCGTTGTCGTGATCTTACGTGAGTGTAGTGCCTTGACGGTCCATTCTGTGCAATTGCTTATGATTAATTTGCTGAAACTTACCAATCTGAAATTACAATAAAACATATATAAAAATTAATAATCAAAGTTACATGCGTCATGGGCAATAGAGGTGGGCCGATCCGGTAATGGGCTGAGAGTTGTAGTGGGGGTTCTTGTTGTGGGATATTGGGAGAGGGGCGTTGGTTATGTTGTGGTAGTCAACAATGGACGAAGAAAGAAGAAAAATTGATAGAAAGAAGAGGGTTGTAACGGAGTAGTAGAGGGAGGAGAACAAAAACTAAATTATCTTGATTTCTAGCAAAAATAATTGAATAACTTAGGGTGAAAAGTAAATTTATTCTTTTTGTTAACAGTCTTTAACCAACATATCTAACTAAGAAAATTACTGTCATTTAAAAAACGTAAAGGAAAGTGCCTACCATTATCAGTAACTTCAGGAAATGTAAGTGTAATTTACCTATTTTTTAATATTATAATGCTTGCTAATTTATTTGATGAGAGGAGAAAAAATAAATGGATTTGAAAAGAAGAGAGATAAAGTGAAGAGCTCATTAGTGAATGATGAAAGTGGTAAAAAAGTGAATGTGAAAAAATATAATATAACTTTAGCCATAAAATAAAATAAAATATAGCTTTTAAATGTACTATATATGACAAATATCACATCAATAGTATGCAAAAATAAAATAAGTTGAATAAGTAATACGTAAATTCTACGTGCCATTTTTAATAGCAGAGAATAGTTAATGAAATTATATATACTACGGTATTTTTTGTATCATGTGTTGACAATAAGATAAGAGTTTACAATTATTTAAGAGATATTTGAGAATTAGTTATTTTTTTAAACCTCGTAATAGTTATAGTCCTACCATTTTTATTTTACTAATTATAATCTTATTATAAATTATGATAAAATCTTATAACTGATTTACCCCTATTTAAAAAATTAGATTCTTTCTATCATGAAGAAAGTTTGAATTTAGCATAACCTATGCGATTGAAATACCAAACTCCCAAACACACCACCTAAATCCCTACATCAGTGGCCCCATCTCACTCCCTCCATCTCCATCACAATTTTTCCTCAATCTTCGCGATTCAGTCACCCCCTATCATCTAGTATCTCTTCCAACCCCTAAAAACAATACTTGGGCGCCTTGCTCACCACCATCTCCGCCTTCTCCCCATCGTCGTCTTCCCCTCCGCCACCACCCAAACCTCTACCGCCTTCATCTTTGTGCTCCTTGTAGACTTTAATATTTGGACCATTGCCAAATTTGTACCCTTCCGTTGCCACCTAAAACTCCGCCGCCTTCATTTCCAACATTCTCCACCATTGCCGTCTACCCCTTCGCCACCTTCATCTCCGTCCTCCTTGCGAAATCTGATATTTAGACCTCCATCACCTTCGTCTTCGCCCTCCTTGTGTGCGAACAATTTATAGAGAAGGTTTTGATGGGTGTCCAAAGGGTCAAGCGAGATGGGATGACAACGAAGGGTGGTTAAAGGTGCAAAAGTGGTCATCGATGAAGGAGGAAATGTATAGTATCTAATTGATACATTTATCAGTAAAATGTGTGTTGTAGTATCTTTACTGATAAATGTATCACTTAGATACTCTACAATGCACTTGGTGTATTGTAAGTGATAAATTTATTAGTTATATCATAATCATGTGAATCTTAACATAACTAATTGATATATTTATTATTTACATATTTACTGTTGTGTTTTAATTGATAAATGTATTAATTACATGCTAGGTAGCATACTTGGTGTAGAGTAGTAATGGTGATGGCGAAGATGAGGTTTTGATGGTCATTAATGGTGATGGTGAGAGATGATGACGGCAATAGCGATGGATGATAACCGCAACAATAAAGGAGGATGACAATTACGTTCGGGTTGATGACGGCGACAACGGCAATGACGTCGAATCCCCGACGGCGACAACCGCGATAGAGAATGAAAATGGCGATAGGGTTAGGGTTGTGGCGGCTGCGATACGAGATTTTGAGGAAGAGTTTGGGCAAGACTTTTGGGGCAGGATTTTTTATTCCCGTTTAAAAAAGGGATTTTGTTAATGAATTTTTTTGAAAATGTAAGTTAAGGATATTTGCGGTAAACATTAATGTTATGTGACAATTTTATTAAAAAAAATTAGTTATGACTAATCATTAAATATTAACTGATATTTGGACCCTTACCAAGATCTCTCTTATTTTTAAGTGAAATAAAATTATTTATGATCGCTAGATAATAAGAGAATATAATCTAAAAGAGAACAAATAGTATGAAAGACAGAGGTGTGATAAATTATCTCACAAATACCATACTATTAATCTTATGGTGATTTAATTTAGGGTCATATTTTCGCAACTTATTTAAAAATAGATCACATGCTCCGAACTGTTATTCCACGAGAGCCTTTTAATAATTTTTGGAACTTTTATATCCTTAAAATGTTCTCTATGGAATTTAATATCATTTAATACTTGGCTGATTTTATTTCCAATGTTATAACACATGTTAAAAAATATTTACAGAGACTTTATCATGCCATTTAATTCAAATTCAAGGATATCTCATGATTCTATATTTGTTTCAGCATATTATAGTAATATAATATAATTGAAAACGGAATGTTTTATATGACAGATTGAATTTTGAATTTATGGTAATTAAGGACCCTAAATAGATGGAATCATATTGTATTACATTCTCAGTCAAAACCATTTCTATTACACAGATTTCGAAAACATATTGTATTACACTGTTCCATTACACAAATTTTCAGGTTACAAGTTTTGAAGCGAAACCACTTTCAGAAAATATCAAAATTTGCTTATATAAGAAAATATAAACATATATTTATTATGTTTATCGTAATTTGTTTTATCTTGTTAACATATTCTCACTTTTTATTACAACTTGTTTTATCATATTAATATATTTTTACTTTTAAACAAGTTGTCGTATTATATTCTCATAAATTGTCGACATATGAAAAAATATGAACATATGTTCATCGTGTGTATCACAATTTATTTTATTATGTTAATATATTCTCACTTTTAATCTTATTTGTTTTATCATGTTAGCATATTCTTATTTCTAAGCAAGTTACGTTATTATATTATCATATTCTCACAAGTTATCGGCATATTTATATACATCAAAAGTTGCATTTTATCAAATAGAATAACCTCGTTAATATTTTCATTTTTCGATAAAATAAATTCTATTTTTGACTTAAAAAGTTTTCATTTTTTGCACAATTTAACTATTCACCAATCACCTGAAGTGCAAAATATAGAGTTTATAATGTAAATAAGATCACGATACAACTAGCAAAAATAGATAGTTTATAATGCAAATAAATCCACAAACGATTATTTTATAAAGTGTTATTTTCTACAATACACAAACTTTCATATAAGCAAGATTTGATATTTTTTGAAAATGATTTCGTTCCAAAACTTGTAACTCAAAAATTTATGTAATGGAACGGTGTAATACAATATGTTTTCAAAATCTGTATAATGAAAATAGTTTTGGCTAAAAATGTAATACAATATAATTCCATCTATTTAAAATTCTTTATTATTAAATTCGAAATTCAACTTACTATATAAATCATTCCGTTTTTAACTATATTATATTACCATATCATGCTCAAACAAACATAAAATCAGGAGATATCTTGGAATTCGAATTAAATGGGGTGATAAATTCTTCATAAATATTCCTTATTAAGTGCTATTACGTTGGAAATAAAATCAGCCGAGTATTAAATGATATTAAAATCTATAGAGAATATTTTAAGGGTATAAAAGTCTCAAAATTTATTAAAAAAATCTCGTGGGATAACAGTTCATAATATTTAATCTATCTTTAAATAAGTTGCTAAAATAGGACCTTAGACTAATTAACTTTTAATCTTATATAGATAATTAGTAATTTAATTTGGTAAAATAAACATAAAACTAGCAATTTAGTGAGACAGAGTGTGAAAATGTGAATCTTATATATATAGACAAATTTATATGTCTTGCATATATAAGTATACAAATAAATTTATCAGTATGAAAAATACTGTAATTTTTCAAAACACGTATGAAGTACACAGATAAATTTATTTGTCTTGTATAAATAAATATACAAATAAATTTATCTGTATGAAAAATACCGTACTTTTTCAAAATACGTATAAAGTACACAGATAGATTTATCTATTTTGTATAAATAAGAAAATAGATAAATTTATGTGTCAAATTATACTTATTTTACTAAACAGATAAATTTATCTGTCTAACATTTGTCAATACTAGAAAGTAACAAATAAATTTATTTGTTTAGTAAATTGTGTTTATTTCACGAAATAGATAAATTTATCTGTCTAACATTTGTTAATGTTAGAAAATGATGTCAGATAAATTTTTATTAAATTTATTTGTATGCATTACATAAAAATTTATCTGTTTGTGTTAAATTTATCTATATTGTAGGCGATTGGATATCGTGCGTTAAAAATATTATTGATTAACCTTATGCGTTAAAATTTATTTATTTTGAATATTTGGCTGAAAACCCCTAAAAAATAATATATTTAATGTGAATTAAATATATTTATTTGTTGAATTAAACAAAACCACATTGGTTTTGGAGTGGTTAACAATTTTGCATAACTAAGCTTATGTTTGGTCAAAATATTTTAGCAAATTTTTGGATTTTTTTTGTTTTAGTTGAAATTATTTATTTTTTTAATTTTTTGTGACGAGAAATTTAAAAAACATGTTCGTTCATTCATATCAAAATTAAAAAAATTAACAAAAAACAAAAAAAACACAAAAGATTAAAAAACCTACTAAGTTAGCTTTATGAAAATAACAAAAAAGCTAAAAAGTATGTTAAATTAATTTTTTTTATCTTATTTGAATTTTTTGAAATTTTTTTTGTTAATTTTCTTTTTGTTTTTTTAATTTCTCATGAAAAAGCATAAAAAATACACTATGAGACTAATATAAAAAGGAATGTTTGGAAAAACTTATGTTAGTAACTTTTAGGGTTTTGTTATTAATTTTAATTATAAATTATAAAAATTTTAAATTATTATAATTTTTATTCTAATTTACAAATAATATTTCTTTTATTTCAGTTATCAACTGACAATTTTTATTACCAACTCTAATTTATAAACTAATAGGTCACCAAAATAAATTAAACTTATATAAAAATGCTAAAATCAAACACACACTAAAGCCATCTCACCACGCACCACCACACCTCACCAGTGACACCACGGCGCACCACCATCACCGCCGTTGTCACTTTTGAGACATAGACATGTAAACATTTCAGCCATGAATGTTCCGGCGAACCAAAGTTGAAGAAAACCTAAAACACATTTTACGAGATGAGAGTCTAAGGCGTCGTCGCGCATCCTCGGCCGCCGACCAAACAATGTCGGAGTCTACGAATTACGCATGGATTCCGCGTGAAATCTGTTGCGGGAATGGCGAGGAAAAGCAAATGTCGAGTTCCACGCCTCGTCTTGGATATCGAAAACTTCTCAGCGATTCAGAGTTTTATTACGGTTCAGATCAAACTCCGGTTTGGATTCTCGAAGTATGGAATTTTACAGCTGTCCAAAAATACAGCTGTCCGAGACACGAAACAGCTGTATTTACTTCCATCAAATCACGTGGAAGGCACGTGACATTTGATTGCCAATAAATGCTGGCTTTGTTTCCTTTTCTTGTTCTTTTATTTACTTTCCCCATTTCCCCATTCAAGCTAGGGTTTGGGCAAAAGTGTTAGGTTTCTCCCCCACCTTGGGAAACAAAGAGGGTAAACAATTATTAGTTTTTTTTTCCTTTGCATTATTTGTCTCAAAGGGACCATTTACATCTTGGTGGTTTCATGGAATCCTTGTTCCTCAGTGCTATTGGCAGTTTGATATTTTTGGATTCTTTGATTACAAAAGCCAAAAAATCATTGGGGCTTTAGTAAAAAGGTAAGAGACCTAATCCTGTGCAGTTTTCCCTACTTTTATTTTGGTTTGGCGCATGGGTTGTATAATTTCAGTTCATGTTGTTGGATGATTGGTTCTTGAGCTTTATTTTTTTGGTCTGTGTGTCTCATTTTGTTGTATAATTTCAGTTCATGTTGTTGGATGATTGGGTCTTGAGCTTTATTTTTTGTCTGTGTCTCATTTTGTTGTGTTCAGGTTGGCCATCCTTGCTTGTGAATTTGATCAAAACTGCAGGAACTGTTGTTGAGAATTGTTCTTGTTTCTGGTTGTCTCCTTTTTGAAGGTGCACTGAGTGGCTTCAGTGTGTAGTAGTAGTATACATGCTAATGTAGATACAGTGATGCTAATTTCTTCTTTTGTATCAAAACATAGTTTTTTTGATAGGTCAAAACATTGGGTTATGATTTTGTAATATTAGTCAAAGTTAGGGCATTTTTTTGGTGTGATGATGAGAAACTGTCCAAGGGTCACTTCATGTTTGTAGATCTAAGTATTAGTAAGTCACGAAGCTAGCATTGAACGCAATAACTCCCAATTTACGGTTGGTCCACAACATCCGAGCTTAGGGTTTTCTTTTATTGTTGAACAAGTAGATCTAAACAATTAAGATGATTGTTTAAAGCTCTAAAATTCTTAGACCAACGCATTTGTGGTGATTTGGGCTATAAAGAATCAATTTTTGTAGTATATGATTGGATTTTGATTGGAAAAAATGATTTTGTACGTTGTGGATTGTGCGGAGCAAATTATGTGAGCAAGTTATGTGAACTCTCGATATGTGACCCGAGACAACCCAACAATTTGGCTTCGCTTTTTTGTTTAGAACTCTATCTTTGTATTCAAAGATAATAAGTATCAAAATGTTAATTAAAAACATTTATAAACGTTCAATTTGTAGTAAATAAGTTTAAGATATGCTTATGAATGAGTTTGTCATTTGTTAGCCTTTGAAAAAAATAACGAGTGCGGTTATCGATTCTCGTTACACTATGATGGATTTTCTCGATACTAGTTACACGCAACTGCGACCAGAGTATGATACCACGATTTAAAACCCTAGATGGAGTAGAGGGAGCGGTAGGAGTTCCAGAAGGAGGGCTGAGATAGGGTCTCTCTTGCTCCATTTCCCATCAACAAGCACAAACTTCATGTGCCTATGGAAGCTTCTGTTACAGATATTTTTGAGGAGATATTTTGAAGACCAATATGAATTCTTTTCCTTTGTTTAGATCTATATTGATGTACTTAAAAAACATTCCCTAATGAAGACATAACTTAGGGTGCTTGAAACTGTCTTTCATATCACTTATGAACAGAAAACCCAAATCCAAGTGTTGTGCCATCATGATGCACCACATAATGTAAGCGTGTGTGTAGATGACATCATTGAACTTCCCACTCTAAAGGGGAATGATGGGGTTGCTAAGTATGTAAGTCTAATCTTTGGGTTAAGGTAATTGGCACTCAAGTTTTTGATTGGGTTGACATCTTACCTAGTGATCATGGTATTTAAATCCTCTTTCGTGCATTACTAGGCACAAAAATCTTTCCATAAAGGATGTCTAGAATCTTGTTCTTAAGGCATCGATGACAATTTTCTTATCATTAACTCAAGTGATAATTCTATTAGCAACTATTTTCTCTTGAACAAATATATGAACATAAAGGAGTCTAATTAACAAGGGTTATATGGTTTCTTCTATAGAAAAAGAGGTGTCAATTGAGTGTATCAAACCAAAAGGTAAACTTCATATGAGTTGTTTTAAAGAAACTGAAGTCGATGCATGATAGGTGCTTAAATGTGCCATTTAAGCTTGTGATTTACACTTGTGAAGTCGATTTAATGTGTTTTTAATAGATTTTTCAGAATTAGCATCGAAAGAGGTAAAAAGAGAAAAAGAGCATAAAAATGGGAGAAAACAGCAAAGATTGAACAATTCCGTCCAGACAAGCGTTCGGATGTAGCTCAACAGAATCTTTTCTGTCCGGACAAGTGTTTGGGTGTAATTCTCCATTGGCATTTTTGTCGAAGCAAGCTTTTGAATGGTTTACGGGGGTAAGATTTTGCAAATTTTTAAGAGCTTAGGGCGTGGGGGATAACTATAAAAGGATAAAGTTGTGACAGAGGGCGTTGAATATTCGAAGAACAAAAGGAGAGAAGACTCACAGCGGCTAGGGTGTGGAAACTCAGGATGAGGTCCTTTTCTTCTCACTTCTGGGTTATTTTCGCAGCATGAGCGGCTAGATTTCTCGACTTTAGGGTTAGATGAAATCCTAGGTGGGTATTCAGACTTTGTTTTGGTTTAGCTTTCCTTTTTTATTGGTTCAACGAGTTGTATAACTTCTAGACGTATCAACGGGAGTTTCAGAATAATCTAGTTTTTGTATTTGTTTTATGTGATTGTGACTATGATATTATACAACTATTATGCATATTGCTATATTCAATCAAAGCGTGATACAAGCTATGCTACGACGAGACGTATCTTGTCGAGTTTACAACGAATGATTCGTTCTCATTGAAGATAGTTTGGTTCTTGGTTGGATATCTTTTCCAGCAACCTGATTCGGGTTTTTAGTAAGGACGAGTTTGGGTTGATTCGTGGGAAGGAAACTATCTTAACGGGTCTGAACTATTTGGTTAGGGTGGATTCGAAACCGTAGAGTGTTTTTTTATGTAAATCAATTTATCGATTTTTGTTTCCATTATTTCTTTTCTTCGTTTAATTAACCAAACACCAACCACTTTTTTAATAATTGAATTAGATTTTTAATTGTAAGATATATGTGACTTAGCTTTATTATCCCCGTCTATGAAGCACGGGCATTTCTACGAAGGTGGCGCGTTGTGTCGGACGCTCGTGTCAGACACGACACTCTTTGGACACTCTTAAATTTGTATTCAACAATTTTTAAATGTATCTTAATTAAGAAGTTTTTATAATGTCACTTTTTAAACACTTGTCAGACAATTCAATGACACTTCTTGAACTATCTAAACGCATCTTATGGGATGAGTTTTTTATAGTAACAATGTGTTATATTCTTCAAAATGTAAATTATGCATGCTAAATATGTTTTGAAATATTTATAAGAGAAAATCCATGACGTTTTAAGTTTATTAATGATATTTTATATATTTTTAATTACTATTGAATAAATTATTTACATATTGAATATATAATAAATATATAAAAATATAAAATTTTAACGTGTCCTAGGCGTGTGTTGTCCTGCATTTTTTGAAAATTAACGTGTCGGGATCTACGTGTTGTCTCCGTGTCGTGTCACGTGTTCATGTAAATGTTACTTAGGTCTCCGTTAGAGCGATACTTGGTTTTAGCAACTGTTCTACTGAATTGTAGTTTTTAAATAACTTTTTGGTTCGATGACGAGAAACATCAAATTTTGGCGTCTTTACGGGGGATAATACTGTGCAGAATTTTGCGATTATAAGTTTTTTCTTTTTTTTTTTCAATTTTCTCTATTCTTCTCATGGTGCTTGTGCTGACTTGGTTTTTCATTTGCTATCTTAGGTTGTCGACGAAGTGCAGAACAAGTGGGATTTGGGCATTGCTGTGGAAAGGCACAAGGAGCACCCTTGTCTGAGCTCTGTAAGTTCACTTTTTCGTTTATTTTTAGTTGATGGAGAAAACTAGAATTAAGGGGTTTACAACCTAAGCCCAGTACTTTCTTTTTCTTTCTTGTAGAATCTGTGCATGCATGGTCGTTGATCGTGTCACCTAGACTTAGCCTTGTTTGACATTGAGATTGAGCAGACTTTTAGGAGTAATCAAGCCTCACCATGCATTCTTCAACTTTATGTCCCCAATCAACCTATTGACCCGAATCCTCTCTAGATGGCTGCACCTAATCCACCTGACCCTCAAGCTAGGTAATTGAAGGGGTATTTTACTTCACTCACATGTGTTGTCATCATGTATTTAGCTGCCCAATGTTGGGGCAGCACATTATGAAATCAAGTTGAGCGTTATTCAAATGCTACCTTCTTGCTTTGGACTTGGTAATAAGGACCCTTGTAAACACATAAATGGGTTCTTGAAAATTTGTTCCACGGTGAAAATCAATTACTTCCTGAACGACGGCTTTAGTTTGAAACTGTTTCCCTTCTCCTTGAAAAATAAAGTCAAACGTTGGCTGAACTCCTTAGAAGCCAACACCATAACCCCCTGGGCCCAGATGCAACAGGAATTCTTAAAAAAATACTTTACCATCGGCAAGACCAGCAAAATCCAGTAGCCATCACGAGTTTTAGGTGAGAAATTCCACGAAACTGAGAAAGGTTAAAGGACCTCATCCGATAGTGCCCCCACCATCAGATACCCAAGTGACAACTAGTGCAGTTCTTCTAGCTAGGTAATTGAAGGGGTATTTTACTTCACTCACATATGTGTTGTCATCATGTATTTTGCTGCCCAATGTTGGGGCAGCACATTATGAAATCAAGTTGAGCGTTATTCAAATGCTACCTTTTTGCTTTGGACTTGGTAATAAGGACCCTTGTAAACACATAAATGGGTTCTTGGAAATTTGTTCCACGGTGAAAATCAATTACTTCCTGAACGACGCGTTTAGATTGAAACTGTTTCCCTTCTCCTTGAAAAACAAAGTCAAACGTTGGCTGAACTCCTTAGAAGCCAACACCATAACCCCCTGGGCCCAGATGCAACAGGAATTCTTAAAAAAATACTTTACCATCGGTAAGACCAGCAAAATCCAGCAGCCATCACGAGTTTTAGGTGAGAAATTCCACGAAACTGAGAAAGGTTAAAGGACCTCATCCGATAGTGCCCCACCATCAGATACCCAAGTGACAACTAGTGCAGTTCTTCTATGACGGTATGTCTCCACGTTACCATCAAATTGTAGATGCCTGTTGTGGCGGTACTTTCATGTTGAAGACTGAGGCGAAAGAATGGATCCCTTTTGAAAATCTGAGTGAAACCAACGTGCTTTTGCTTCTCGAAATGACAGATCGATTGCCTCCGCTTCTCAAAAACCTCAAGGCATGGACGAGATTGGGCAATCTCATGACCTGACGGATCAAGTGGTAGCGTTGACTAAAAAATTGAACCATCTCCTTTCAGTTGGTCAAAATCTTTTTCCGTCAGCCTAGCTTCCCTCCTATTAGGAATTGTGTGCACTGTGCCAGTTTGGCCCACTATGTCACTGATTGCCCTATCGTTGCCTAGTACGCTAAGTTTGTGCATGAGTAAGTTAATTCTGCACAAGATTTCTCCTTACTGAGTAATGACCCATTCTCCAACACTTATAACCCGGGATGGAGAAATTACCCTAATTTCTCATGGAGCCATTAGTCTGGCCCGGGCAACCCATCTACCCAACCTCCTAGGCTAACTTACTCAAATTCTTTCAATCCTCCGGTTTATCGTCCCTTTCCCTCACAGCAGCCCTTTCAACAACTAGCTCCTCCAGTCTTGAGGAATTCTGCCTTCGAGGAGCGGGTGTTGCAAGCACTCTAAAGGCTTGAGGCTAGTTCCCTGCTCCATTCTCATACCCAATCCATTGCAGAGTTGGAAGCCCAGGTTAGGCAATTAGCCACTACTCTTAGCCGTGGTAAGGACGGCAAGTTACCGAGTCAACCGGTGAATAATCCCAAGGGTCAATTAGCTATTGATAACTCGTTGGCTACTGGTATGGACCACAAGCAAGCAACAGTAGTGACCCTTTTGAAATGGACGGGAAGTTGAGACACGATTTGAGAATACCATGGTAACACCAACGCCTAAGAGTCCCTAGACTCCTAAATCCCAAAGCTCCACGGCCGATCCTTCGTTGTCTCTCGTGCCTTTCCCTACTCCGATGGTAGCTCTTCCAGGACTTAAAGCCCCTTTCCCCACGTGCCTTAACACATCGTCACCTTTTGGCAAAAAAGGGCTACCATGGACGACATGCTTGAGGTCTTCAAGCAAGTCAAAATCAATTTACCCTTGTTGGATGCCATAAAGCATGCCTTGTCTTATGCTAAATTCCTCAAAGATCTTTTCACTCAGAAGCGTAAGACTCGAACTCACGTGTCTAAAAAGGTACTTCTCACTGAGCAAGTCAGTTCCATAATCCGTCACGACACCCCGCAAACTCAGATCCGGGGACTCCTATCATCTTGTGTAATAGGCGTTCACTCCATTAATCGAGGCCTTTTAGGCTTAGGAGCTAGTGTTAATCTTCTCCCTTACTCGGTGTATGAGCAATTTGACTCGGGAGACTTGAAACCCACATCGATTACCCTGCAGTTAGCCAACAGGTCAATCAAAGTACCCTATGGAGTCATTGAGGATGTGGTAGTCAAGGTTGATAAATTTCTCTTTCCTGTTGACTTTATAGTCCTCGTGTCACGACTCATTTTAAAACATGGCGTTCGTGACCGGCCAGTGAGTCAAAACCCACCAAAGGCCTATTTATCTTTACTTAACATGCTTTCCTTATTTGGAGTTATGACTACTGAAAGAAAATAAAACTTATTTAAATATTTCCAAGTGCAAAAATAGATTTATTAAAACATTTTCAACTGATATTTTTTCAACATAAATTTTCAGAGCATTTAACTATGAAAACAATGTTCCAAATAAGAATTTATTCTAAAACAGAAGAAAAACAAATGGCAATTACAGGAAAAAAAAAAAGGACTTGAATTTCTTGTTTTCCAAATACTGAATTTTCACGCTTTAAAGTATCACTTGAAATTGTTCGACATCCACTAGCAATGCTAGTGTGAATTCAATGATATTTGAATTATTAATTATGACACAGTGTTAGAATAATACATATTAATGGTTTGTTAGAATTTGGTAGGGAGCGACCTCGCATTTAATACAGTGGATATGATCATTCCTTAAGTCACCTGGCCGTGACCCCACCCTTATTGTCTCGCCTCGCTGGCACGCTTAACGTCCTACAGCGGCCAGGACGCCGTTTAACCCATTATTCTCTCATTCATCATTTTATTCATTTATTCATCATTTTCAATACTTACGTGAAATAAAAACTAATTCAGATATCAGAGACTCACCTGATCTAGCAGAAATTAATTGTGATTATTCAAAACTCCAAATCTAACTAGAAAGTACAGAACAATATTTTAGTCATTAAATTTTTACTTTTTAATTTTGACATTAAAACTGTATTATTATTTCTAAAAAAAATTATACGATATAGTATATTTATAATTATAATATTCTAATTTAAATTATTCCTACAAAACTTATTTCCTTAAATTTATTTGTTTTGAAAATGTTTTTCTTAGATTTAATTTTAATTGAAAGAAAAAAATCTTACAATTTAACTTATTTAAATTTTAACTCATAGTCAATAAAATATATTTATATATTTATTTTCTTTTTAACTTAGACCATTTTATTAAACTCTAAAAATTCATAAAGTTATATTTTATAAAACCTTTAATTTAATTTATCTTAAATTCTAATTTGACAACGTTCCGTTTGTTTTTCTTAAAATTATTGAACATAAATACTTTCATTTCAAACAAAAAATCTTGTTAACAAAATTGTATGAAGTTTAATCATTATAGTTTATTTTTTTTTTAAAAATCACATTAAAATAATATCTTTATTACCCATTTTTTCTCTTTTTAAAAACTAATATTATTTAGTTACATTAAAGACAATTAAGTTAGTTTGTAAAATATTAATTTCCAATGAATTTTTAACCGTTATCATTCTTTTAAAATTGTTATCATTTTTAGTTTAAAACCTAGTTTTCATAAAAAGCTTTTTGTATAAGCTTTTTTTTTTCTTTTTATAACTAATTAAACTCAATATTATTATTATTGCTACAAGATAACAACTTAATAGTAAATTGATTTATAAAATAGTAACCAAACAAAACTTAATATAAATAAAACATTACCCAAACATCAACTAATCAAAAAAAAACCCAAACAAGGCCTAACAACATCAGGAACCAAACGAAACCCAAACAGAGACAAACCCACAGAACCAAAACCAACCTCAACGCGCGATCGAACTCTAAAACTAGGGGTTTCAGGGTTCGCTGGAGGCGCCGACAGGGGTCGCCAGTGGCCTCTGGTGGTGGCGCGAGGAGGTTTTGAGCAGACGGAGAGGGAGAGAGGGAGAGAGGGAGGGAGAGAGGGAGAGAGACGCGAACCACAGAGAGAAAAGGTGGATAGCGGCGGCAGTGGGTGGCATCGGTGGTTGTCGGCTGCATCAGGGGTGGCGTCGGTGGTGGTTGGCACCTGTGGTGGTTGAAAGAGGCATCGAGGCCGAGCTTTGGTTTGCCGGTACTCTTTTTTTTTCGGTTTTTCTCTTCATTGCATAGAAAACAACCCAAATTTCTTTGGTATATACACACACCACACGCTCCAGCCTTAATGAACCTAACCCTATTTTTGGTTACAAATCAAAATCTTCCATCAAAGAACCCTTTTCAACGCCCCTTGATTGATCGGTTTTCCCCTTTCAATGCCATTACATAATTAATTAGATTCATTCCTTAAAAATTTTTAGTCAACTGATATAATGCTGTATATATACATATATATTTGTATCATTTATTATTTTAATTTAACATTATTTTTAATTTATTAATTTATTTATTTTTTATTTTTTTGGGGATATTACAGTCTCCCCACTTTTAGAAGTTTGGTCTTCCAAACTTTACCCAAGCTAGAAGTTGCCGTACCTTACTGGAAAAGTTCTGGATATTTGTCTCATGTCAGCTTCTTTTTCCCACGTTTCTCCTCCAGAATGGTTGTCCCACCATATCTTGACGAGCGGCACCACCTTGTTGCGAAGTCGTTTCTCTTGCCGATCTATAATACCTGTCGGTCGTTTCTCGTAAGTTAAATTCTGACTCAACTGCACAGGTAGCTGTGTTAGGACATGAGAAGGGTCGGCAACATATCTTCTCAACATCGACATGTGGAAGACATCATGCACCTGAGCGAGATCAAGCGTTAGTGCCAACCGATATGCTATTGGTCCCACCCTTTCTAGGATCTCGAAGGGCCTGATGTAATGAGGATTCAACTTTCCCTTTCGACCGAACCGAAGAACACCTTTCATTGGAGACACCTTCAAAAAAACCATGTCACCTTCCTGAAACTCCAATTCCCGTCGATGTGCATCAGCGTAGCTTTTCTGGCAATCCTGTGCAATATTGAGACGTTCCTGAATTTGGCGGGTCTTCTCGATTGTTTCCTGTACTAGCTCTGGTCCTGTGAGATGATCTTTTTCCGTGCTTGCCCAACAAACTGGTGTTCTACACCTCCGTCCATAAAGAGCTTCAAAAGGTGCCATCCCGATACTGGCTTGAAAGCTATTGTTATATGCGAATTCGATGAGCGACGTATGGTCTTCCCAGCTTTCTTGAAAGTCAATGGCGCAAGCTCGAAGCATATCCTCCATCGGTTGAATTGTTGGTTCTGACTGGTCGTCGGTTTGCGGGTGGAAAGCTGTACTGAGGTTTAAGCTGGTACCCATGGCTTTCTAGAAACTCCTCCAAAACGATGGACAAACCTTGGGTCACGATCCGAGACGATAGACACTAGAACTCCATGTAAGTGCACAACTTCTTGAACGTAGAGTTTGGCCAACTGGTCGATAGTGAACGTGTTCTTCACTGGTAAGAAATGTGCTGTCTTCGTAAGTCGATCAACGATGACCCAGATAAAGTTGTTGCCTTTCTGCGTTCGAGGTAATCCCATTACGAAATCCATAGGGCTTTGCTCCCATTTCCAACTTGGAATCAAAAGAGGCTGCAAAAGACCGGCCAGTCTCCGTCGTTCTGCTTTGATTTGCTGGCACTGAAGGCATGCACTTACGTATGTTGCCATGTCCTTCATTCCCATCCACCAGAATGTCTTGCGTAGGTCTTGATACATCATCGGTCCAGGGTGTATCGCGAACGTCGAGTTATGACCCTCGTTTAATATTCGCTGCTTCACTTCTACCATGTTGGGGAAGCACATATGATTCCAGAATGTTAGCACACCATCTAAAAGTAAAAAGTCTGGATTTGGAGTCGTACTAACTCGTTCACAGATTGCCTTCAACTTCGGATCTTCCTGTTGCCGTCGTTTCACCTCTTCCAAAATAGTTAGTTGAACTACAATCGCCGCACAAAGAGATATAGGCTGTTCAGTATCCTCAAATGACTGTAACCGCTGAATGAAAAGATTGTTCAGGGTGCTCATGGCCTTCCGACTCAAAGCATCAGCTACCACATTCGCTTTTCCAGGATGGTATAAGATGTTGATGTTGTAGTCCTTCATTAGTTCCAACCAGCGTCTCTGCCTCAAGTTTAACTCCTTCTGCGTGAAGATATACTTCAAACTCTGGTGATCAGTATATATGTCGCAGGAAACTCCATAGAGATAGTGTTGCCAAATCTTAATCGCAAAATCTTAGATCATTTTATTAAACTCTAAAAACTCAAAGTTATATTTTGTAAAACCTTTTATTTAATTTATCTTAAATTCTAATTTGACAAAATTTCATTTGTTTTTCTTAAAATTATTGAACATAAATAATTTCATTTCAAAAATCTTGTTAGCAAAATTTTACAAAATTTAATCATTATACGTTATTTTTAAAAAATCACATTAAAATAACATCTTTATTATCCCCTTTTTCCTTTTTTAAAAATCTAATATTATTTTGTTACATTAAAGACAATTAATTAAGTTAGTTTGTAAAATATTCATTTTCAATGAATTTTTAACCATTATCATTCTTTTAAAATTGTTATCATTTTTAGTTTAAAATCTAGTTTTCATAAAAAACTTTTATCTTTTAAAACTTTTAGTATAAACTATTTTTTTTCTTCTTTATAACGACTAATTAAATCCAATATTATTGTTATTATTGCTACAAAATAACAATTTAATAGTAAATTGATTTATAAAATAGTAACCAAACAAAACTTAATATAAATAAAACATCACCCAAACAACAAGTAATCAAAAAAAACCCAAACAAGGCCCAACACCAACAGGAACCAAACCAAACCCAAGCAGAAACAAACCCACTAAACCAAAACCAACCCCAACGCGCGATTGAACTCCAAAACCAGGGGTTTCGGGGTTCGTCGGAGGTGCCGACGGCACTGACGGGGGTCGCCGGTGGCCTCCGGTGGTGGTGGGAGGAGGTTTTGGGCATACGAAGAGGGAGAGATTGAGATCGGGGAGAGACGCGAACCATAGGGAGAAATGGTGGATAGTGATGGTGGTGGGTGGTGTCAGTGTTTGTCGTCGGTGTCAGGGGTGGAGGGGTGGCGTTGGTGGTGGTCGGCGCCAATGGTGGCTGAAAGAGGCGTTGGGGGCCGAGCTTTGGTCTGCTGGTACTCACTGTCTCTCTTTATGTTTTTTCTCTTTCTTGCACAGAAAACATCCCAAATCCCTTTGATATATGTACACACCCCACACGCTCCAGCCTTAATGATCCTAACCCTATTTTTGGTAACAAATCAAAATCTTCCATCACAGAACCTCTTTCAACACCCCTTGATTGATTGGTTTCCCCCCTTCAACGCCATTACATAATTAATTAGATTCCTTCCTTAAAAATTTTTAGTCATCTGATATAATTTCATATATATACATATATATTAGTATCATTTATTATTTTAATTTAACATTATTTTTAATTTATTTTTAATTTATTTTTATTTTTTTTGGGGATATTACACCTCGACACTAAGCCGGTACCCAACCTTAGGAAACAGACTTGTGATCCTCGATCGACCCTTTTTAGCTACGGCTAATGCTTGCATTAATTGTCGGACCGAGGTGATACATGTCTCATTCTGGAACATGAAGTTGAGGCTAAACGTGTTTAGTGCTTCCCAACAACCTCCACAAGAAGCTGATTGTTTTGCAGTCGATATGATCGATGAGGTAATTGAGGAGGCTCTTCCGTATATTCCTACTACGGACCCTCTTGAGGCGTGTTTATCCCATTTTAGCTTTGATTCTTTTGATGTCAATTTATCTATAGAAGTTGTAAATGCCCTCCTCGAGTCATCTTGCTCCTTCGACTGCCCCCCGTGGCGACCTAGGTTTGATTTGCTAATGCCTCTCTCTATTGCACCGGCACCACCGTCCCATGACATTCCCCACATCTTGAGTTGAAGCATCTCGCGACCATGCTCAAGTATGCATTCTTAGGTTCAGATAGTAGGTTCAGATAGTAGGTTCAGATAGTAGGTGCTTCTAGTGCATTAGGGTGCCATTAGTTGGTCTATGGCTGATTTGAAGGGAATTGATCCCTCTATTTGAATGCACCGCATCTACGAAGGACGGGTACTTTGAAAATGGTGCCGTACACGCACCGTGTATGGCTACGGCACCGGTACGTACCGGTACTCCGAGAAAGAACTGGATACTTTTTAATTGGTGGGTACGACACTAGTACGTTTTGGGTACGACACCGGTACGTTTTTGGTATGCCATCGTACGTTTTGAGTACGTGAATGGATATGTTGTGATTTATATAAAGATTTTAAAAATTAAAAAAGTATTGGAATAAATAACAAGTTATCTCTTTTGATATAAAAATAAATTTGAGTAACATGATTTAAATTGTTTAATTTAATAAAAATGTTAAAAATCTGAAGTGTGTTAGAACATATATCTTTTGATACTTTCTCTTAGGATTTATGACTACTGAAAACAATTTTCAAACCAATACGATTGCCATAGCAATTGTCGTCTAGCCTAACAAATATTGCCTTTTGCAATCCTAACTAATAATTGCCCAAGACAGCGGCCTGGGGACGACAATACTAATATGATCTAACATTTATTTTTTCTCTAATAAGCTAAAAATAATTTTGTATTTAGCATGTGCAATATAATGCTAAAATTACAATAAATAAATAAATTTACCACCGTAACATAGGCATACCCGTACCCCATATTTTTAGATTTTATTGTACCAGCGCACTGTATCGTACCGTGTACCTGCACCCGTGCTTCATAACACCGCATCCATTGAAAAGAGGGTGCCAAGCCCACTCGTGAGATGCAACAAAGGTTGAATCTAAACATGAAGGACGTGGTAATGAAAGAAGTTGTGAAGTTGCTCGATGCGTGTATTATATACCCCATCTCTGATTGCAAATGGGTCTATGCTACGAGGGACGTATCGTGTTGAGTTTACAACGGTCGATTTGTGCCCGTTGAAGATAGGTTATGCGAGGTTCTTGGTTGAATATCTTTTCCAGCTTTCTGGTTTGGGCTTGTAGTTAGAATGGGTTCAAGTTTAATCGTGGGAAGGAAACTAAATCTTAACAGGTCTGAACTATTTGGTTAGGGTGGATTTGAATTCTTAGGGCATTCTTTTTTTGTAAATCAATATTTTGATTTTTGTTTCCATTATTTCTTTTCTTCGTTTAATTAACCAAACACCAGCCACTTTATTTAATAATCAAATAAGATTTTTATTTGTAGAAGACTTGTGACTCAACCTTATTGTCCCCGTTGGAACGATACCTGGTCATAACCACTGTTCTACAGAATTGTAGTTTTTGCTTAGGTTTTGAAGTAATTATTTTTGGTGCGATAATGACAAACATCAATGCACTAACTAGAAAGAATTTTTCCTTCCACAAAACTTTGATAAAATCACTCCTTCACTATTGAGTTTTAAAAAATGTACTTGGCTTCAAGTTCCTTGTCACCAAATTCTTTGGCAACCTATTTCTTTATCTTTCCTTGAACTTCCCCCAATTTCCAAACTTGTTCTTTTATACATCAAAGAACACTTGTTGATACTTTTGGAGCCATATTCGATCAATGATGGGTCACAATGGGTGTCAACTCTAGGGTTTTGGCTAAAGATGTTTTCGGGAACTCTTGATTCGGTCAAAAAATGAATCAAGGAATATTCAATGCCAACAAGGAAAAAGAGTTTGGATTTGAAGAGCAATGATCAAGGACTGAGAGGGAGTCGCACTCCTTCGTGTCAACATAATAGTTAACACTTTCTAAAGGGGTGCTGACACTTTTGGACAGAGAGTGAGCCAACAATAAGTGCGTCGACACTTTGCTAGAAGGTGTTGACACTTTTGTCCGTATTGTTTTTCAAACATACTGGTGTTGACACCTTTAAGCATTATGGCGACACTTTTTATAAAACAGGATTAAGCACTTACTATTGTGTTAACAGCAATTTCAAAGTGTAAACATGTACAAACATCAACTAAAAGAATTATACATGCTTAAATTCTTTTATAATATGGCAAAATCTTTTCTTTGTTAAAAGGTTTTATAAAGATATCCGATTATTGAAAGTCTGTACAGACAAATTCCAACTCAATATTCCCTTTTGAACATGATTTCTAGTAAAGTGATATTTAATCTCAATGTGTTTATACCTAGAGTGTTGGGTAGGATTTCTTGTTAAGTTAATGGCATTTGTATTGTCACATGTAATAGGAATATGATCAACTTTAAAGTCGGAGTCTTCTAGTTGTTTTATCTATAGAAGTTGAGCACAACTTTTAATGATGATACATTCAGTATCAGTGGTGGGTAAGGCTATAGAATTTTGTTTCTTACTAAACCAAGATACGGGTGTCATAGGAATTGACAAGTCCCACTAGTACTTTTCTATCAATCTTGCATCCAACAAAGTGCACGTTGGAATAGCCAAAAAGTTCAAAAGATATACCTCTAGGGTAGAATAATCCCAAGTCTTGTATGCCTAGTAAGTATCTAAAGATCCATTTAACAAGTGTGACGTGATTCTTTAGGGCAGATTGAAGTCTAGCGCACATACAAACACTGAACATAATATTGTGTCTATTTGCAGTGAAGGAAAGCAAAGAACAAATCTTACGTTGATATTTCTTTTGATCGATATGTTTACCATTCTCGTCCCTGTTTAGTTTTGTTGAAGTACACATTGGTGTCTCATTGGTTTAGCATTGCTCATTTCAAATCTCTTGACTAGTCCTTGTAAACTTTGATTGATTATAGAAGATTCCTTCCTTTGGTTGCTTGATTTGACATCCAAAGAAAAGGTTGAACTCTCCCATCATGCATATTTCGAATTCTCGTTGCATGCATTTAGTAAAATTCTTGCACAGATATGATATCATCAACACATATTTGAACTAGTAGCATATCATTATATTTGGATTTTGTAAAAGATAGTTGTGTTAAATTTTCGTCTTCTAAAGCCATTAAGTTACTCAACCTTTCATACTAATGAGTTATTGGAGCTTGTTTTAAACCATAGAAAGCTTGATAAATTTGTGAACATGATTTGGTAAATCGTGATTTTAAAAGCAGGGAGGTTGTTTAGTTATTCTTCTACATAGATTGACTTCATTATATATCCATTTAAAAGGGTATGCCCATTTGATAAAGTTTAAAATTTGTGAAGCAAGCAAAGGCAGGTAACTCTAATAGCTTCATACCTTGCGGAGTAAAAGTTTATCAAATTCATTTCATTATTCTTGGTTATAACCTGGGGCTACAAATTGAGCTTTGTTTTGAACCTTCACTATGGATTCATTTTGTTTCTAAAAATTTATTTTGTACCAATTATAGTGTGTTCATTAGGTCTAGGGCCAAAGTTCAAACTTAGTTTCTTTCAAATTAGTTTAGCTCTTCTTGCATAGTTAGGATCCAACTTTCATCACTTGGAGCATCTTCAAAACATTTTGGTTTAATTTGAGATGGAAAAGCTAGATTACCACAAATGTTATGAAGAAAGAATTGAATTTGTGTGCCTTGTGATGGATTAACTATAATCACATCTCTTGGGTTTCCATAAGCATAACTCCATTCCTTTGGTAGCTCCAAATTGCTTTGGTTGAAGTTTTCCAACCTTTGAGGGGCTACACCTACTCTTGAGTTTTTATCTTGTTTTCTTTCTTTAGGGTCTGTTTGATTGTCCGAAGATAAATAGCTGGATATAGTTTACCTTTGAATATACAAGTGGATATAAAATACTTTGGATTTAACTTTGGACATATATTACTTGGGAATATCATATATTGTGTTTGTTTATAACCGGATGTGTGTGAATCTTGATAAGCGGATGGAAAAAATATGTGCTTAATTTCCATATTTGCCCTCATTTAACCTACTATATAAATTTATATTTTCTTACATGCATATTAATAACAAGGGTAAATTACATTGGCCTCCCCTGAGGTTTCTGACAAAAACAGACATCTCCTCTGCTTTCTGAAATGACACTAACCTCCCCTACTTTATCTGACAATATACATATACCTCCCTCTGTTTTCTTTTCGTTAAAAACCCGTTACCCATAAAATAATATTAGTATTGATAATTGGTAAAATGTCAAATTTACCCTTCAGGCCCATCTCCACCCTCTGTGTTAGCATTGTTTTGTTTCAACACGCAATTTCAAAACTCAAGCAAACAGATTGTTTTAATTTGAAAACACAATCTCTCTCTTTATTGTTTTAATTTGGCAACACTCTCTCCCTCTAAATTTTCTCCTCAAATCTCTGTTGATCAATCTCTCCAACTCCAAGTTAACTCTACCAAGATGGTGAGGCGTGGCTTCTTCTGCCTAGGGTTTCACTTATGTATCACTTTTTTATACATAATAATATCTGTATATGAATATGAATAACGATCCTGATGTTGATATGTGCTCGACGGCCTAATTGTTGAAGTAATTTCTCACTGAAATTCAAGTGATTGATGTGTATTTATAGCTTATCAATGTGTTCATTGTGAATGCTTTGGTAGCTCTCAGATCTGATTTACTTTTGATTTGATATTAAACACCCGAAATTTCCCCCAATGTTATCAATTGGTGAGGTTTTTATGCTCTTTCAAAAATTTCCCCTAGGGTTTTGCTGGAGTTCGGTGATCGATGATTTTGTGGTTGTGATGGTGGTTCCAGTGATGAAAAATGGGATTGAGATTACTCTGGTAGGACAGAAAAACAATTGTGTATATATAAAAATTAAAGGGTAAATTACACTGACCTCCCTTGAGGTATCTAGCAAAAATAGAAACACCTCCTTTCTGAAATATCACTGACCTCCCCTCTGGTTTAGTTGTCCGTTTCAAATTAACCCAACTGTTAATGTTCTATTAGTGACTTAACGGAAAAGAGCTGATTCTGTCAATTTTTTTATTTTTTCATTTTCCCCTTAAACCCCCCCTTCTCTCTCTCTCTTTGTCTCTCTCCCCATTTTCACTGTTTTTCAACTGGAAACAACCTTTTTTTTAATTTTCTTTGCTTTGTTTCACTTTTTTTATTTTTTATACTTATTTTTTAAAAAAACATTACAAAAAAAATAGTTGTTAAATGTTTTTTTTTAAATTGGAATTTTTTAAATACCAAAAAATGTTTTTAAAAATTGGCTGGCATGCGTTCTAATGTATGATTTGCTACTGGAGTTGGGATGGTTTTTCTTGGTTGCAATTTCCTCAACAGCAATGCACACAAGTTTTTGAATATTTTTTCAAAAAATAAGTATAGAAAATAAAAAACTAAAACAAAGCAAACGAAATATAAAAAATTATTTTCAGGTGAGAAGACGTGAAAGTGAGAAACAATATAAAAGTATGACAACTTTCTTTGTTGTCGCATCCTTTTTTTCTTGTGTGAAAATGCTTTTAAAGAATTTTAAAATATTTCTTGGTATTTAAAAAATTCCAATTTAAAAAAAAAATAGTTTAAAAAATATTTTTTGAATATTTTAAAAAAAAATAAGTATAAAAAATAAAAGAGTGAAACCAAACAAATGAAATAAAAACAAAAAGGTTATTTTCAGTTGAGAAGACAGTGAAATGTTATTGTATTTTAAAAGTAGTGAGAGTTTAAATAGAAAATTCTGGGAGTGTGTGTATTGATTTAACTTTTTAACCTATGTTTGGCCTAACTTTTTTATGAGATTTTTTGCTTAGAAGTTTTTCAAAAAGCACACTTTATTTGTTCTCCTGTTGTAATCAATTAACTTTTTTTACATATTTTAACATCTACTTTTTTTTATTAAAAATCCCACAAGCGCAAAAATCTAGAAAAAGCTAGGCCAAACACAAGTTACTTTTTTGCTTTTTGTTCAAAGTACATTTTTACGCTTCTATATATTTGATAATAACAATTGTACGTAATTGGTAGTAATAGTAAATAAGTTATAAATAAATAGTATTATTGTATTTTAAAAGTGTTAGGAGTTTGAATAGAATATTTTGAAAATTTGTGTTTTAATTTAATTTTTTCGTTTTTTCACTTTTTAGTTTTTTGTTAAACGAGAAACTTTAGTTTTTTTGACATTTTTAGTCAAAAAAATCAAAAAGCGAAAGTTACCAATAAAGACTCTAATCTTTTAGAATTCTTTTAAAAAGAACTAAAAATTAATTATCCTAAAATTATAGTATTAATATATGTAAATACACATAAAATTGAGGAAGGAAAAAATTAAAAACCGGTACAGTGAAGGTGGTGGGAAAGTATAGAAAACGGCAGTGGAAGTAATGTGACTGAACAGGGGCATTTATGTCGTTTTATTAAAAAATAAACGGAGTTTGATTTTGTTAACTGACAAGGGAGGTCAGTGACATTTTAGAAAACACATGGGGCGTTTCTGTTTTTGTCAGAAATCTCGAGGGAGGTCTGTGTAATTTACCTAAAATTAAACTCCGTTTAATTTTTTTATTGACAAGGGAGGTCAATGATATTTCAGAAGGTGTTTCTATTTTTGTCAGAAACCTCAGGGGAGGTCCGTGTAATTTACCCTAATAATAAAGAACTTTAAAAAGATATTCAGTACCAAAGTCAAAGTCAGTAGAGAGAATATTTTCAATAGTATCCGTTAATCTTAAAGAACAAAATTATTGAGAGGAAGAGAAAAAGTCAAAAACAATTGCAAAAAAAAAAAAAACAAACAATTAAGAAGAAGAAACGAGAGGAAGCAAAAGAAATAAGAAATTTTAAAAATATTCTCAATTTGTCGTAAAGAATGAAATTATTAAGGAAGAGAAAAAATAAAAAACAATTGCAAAAAAAAAAAAAAAAAGAAAAAGGAAGGAGAGGAAGCAAAAAAATAAGAAATTATAAATCATAATAAATCACATATTTAAGGGTAGTATAGTATTTTTATTATGGAGGATATATAATAACCCCTTGCTTAGGTAAACTATATCTAAGGATATAGCACTCAAATAGATATTAAATCCAATGCAAATTGTTGTCCCAAGCATTGGATATGCCAACATCATGGGGTATCATATCCAATCCCTCTCCCTATCTCCCCCCAACAAACAGGTCCTGTAGCTTCCTCTTCGTCTTTGATAAATATAATCTTAATGCCTTGCTCAATGTCTATAACTTCATCATACCAATATTCTTGGAAAAAGTAAGATTAGATTCATCAGAAGCTACGTGAATGGATTCTTCTATTACTGGAGTTCTTTTCTTAAAAAAAATATATGCCCCTATTTGGAAAGGGTTTTCAAGCCTTGGACTGGATTACTAATCTCGAGGGATCATTAATATGATGTTTGATTGTCATTTTTTTGGCAAGGACTCTTTACTCCCTATGGACCGAATCCCATCTAACAACCGAATTAGGAAAGCTATAAGGAGGTAGTATTAGTAATCCAGTCCAATTGGATTGGATGCCAATGACCATATTACCCTGGTCTTTTTTTATTTAATAATTAATCCGACCCTACCCTAAGAATGGTGGTGGTGGTGGTGTGATATGTGTTTTTTTTCCCCAATCCAGAATCTATCCCAATCCAAAAATAAATACAACAAATGGAAGATAAAAAAAACTGGACAAAGAGGTGTGCTTTGTTTATTGCCGCTGCAAAGCACAACGAGAGAATAGAGTGAGAGTCGGGAAGATGAAGTATGAAAGAAAAAGAAAAAGAAAAAAGAGAGTGGGAAGGTGAACCATTAATGAAAAATAAATTTAAATAAAGAAAAAGATGAGAATGAGTGTTGAAAAGAGGAGATTATTTTACAGACATCTCGCAAGAATTCAGTCATCTGAATTTCGATTTATAGGTGGAACATGTGTTGAACGCAATGGGTTTACCTATGTTATGTTTTGCTAGTGGATTTGTATTTTTACAAATAAATGTTGGTCTTGAAAAAGTATTCAACTTGGTCCCGTTCTTCTCTTTCTTAGG
>JAOTRH010157866.1:0-12973 GCA_034768845.1 Heliamphora exappendiculata | reverse complement strand
GTGAGCCAAAGCTCAGCAGATTCTAAACAACACATGCAGTATAAGCTAAACATGCTCGATAAACGAAGTGCAGCTTTTGACTTTCTTTTAAGCCATAAAAACAGTTTGAAACAGTTTTAAATCACGATTCACCAGAGCCAAAAAATAATTTTCACAAGCAACGGAAAAACGAGGATAAAAACCATGTTTTGACTCTCACAGGAGCCCTAAAAATGATTCTTGTATTTCGACTCCCGCAGTCCGTTAATACAGTTTTTAAGAAAATTGGTTTATCCGTCCCAATGTGCAGTACATGCAATCTATGAATCTTCTCAGACTTTTACCGAAGGACTACTGCCCCAACTAATGCACCTTCTCTGACTTTAACCAAAGGACTACTGCAACCCCAATCGCACACACACCGACTTTCGTAGTCTATCTCATACACCGGCTTCGCAGCCTACCTCATACACCAGCTTCGCAGCCTACCTCATACACCTACACACGCACACGTGCAACATCAACCAAAATTTACATCTACTGGATCACAAATTCATTTGATCCCTTTCATACACATATGCAAACCTAAACCAGGATTTACGGCATAGAACCATGTATCAACACGACATTCCACAAACCACGTCACATGCATATAAAACTCTAGGTTTTAAAGCATAAACCACGTTACACATAACGATATCACCTTATGTAATTCACTTACATATTTCGTACATAAATAAACAGTTATAAATGCACATAATCATGTATAACAACATCACGATGCCACCCGTCAAATCGACATCCACTCACGGGGACCACCAACAACCATAAAACCACGCCTAACCCAAAGGCCAACATCAAGCCCTCGAATCACGAGGTTATAAACACCACCTTTCTCCTCAAAATGATCAAGGACTCAAACATACCCCATACCCAACCACGATGCACACAACCGTGCCACAACACCTAAAACCAACCACGCACATCACACCTGAGGATTGCATCACACAACACCCGAGGTCACCACACGACCCCCGAAACCATAACATCACTAACCGAACCCCAAAAGGGACCCAAAGGTATTTGAATCAACTAATTCTCATAAATTAATCAATTGAATACCAAAGGACACCAATTGGAAATCGAAACCCAATCGTAGAATCACAAAAGCACAGCCCAGAGGTTCAGTCGACCGAATCAAACCCCCAGCCGATCGAAGACCACACTGGAAAAACCCAAGAACACCAAAACATAAAGTTCAGTCAACCGAACCCCTCGGTTCAGTCGACCGAACCCAAGATCCAAGCTTCAGTCGACCGAACCCAAGATCCAAGCTTCAGTCGACCAAACCCCATGGTTCAGTCGATCGAAACCCGGCGGAACTTGATTCTAAGCTATGGGTTTCTACATCCAAACCCCAAACTAAAGCCTCCGAACTCCGATCCAACACCCGTGAACATCCACACGCCTAGACCTAACACCGAGACCTCAAAAAAAACTCTCGATACCGATTCCATCCACGAAATTGCCAAAAAATAGGTTTTAAGCCCAAAACCCAACTTTGAAACAAACGCAGATCTACAGCAATCTACCCATTAAAAATACCCACGTTTACCCATAGAACCCTTATACAGCAGTAGGGTCTAGAATTCTACCTCGGTGAGTTAAAAACTCGACGCCTCGAACGACATACAAAATCGAGCTTCGCCAGAATTAAAATTTGACCGGATGGTTGCGTAGCCCACCGTGCCAAAAGCAAGGATCCATTGTTGGATCGTTAAAAATCGAGCCCCAGGCCCCCGAGAACTTAGAGAGAAGGCAGAGAAAATATGGGGAAAATTTAGGAGTTAAGTTTTGAAAATATCTAACTCTAAATATTTATAAGTCTCCAAAATATCTTTTTTTTTTGAATTTTCAAAATTCGCGCCACAATGGTTCACGGCCCTGGGAACCTACCCCGCATGCATATCTAAACCCGATCATGCATCAAAAGTAGTAAAAATATGCTCAAACAAAAACACGTAACGCGTGTCTAGAAACGCTGAAAAAGAAAATGGGCCAGGGTCTCACATCTATGCAGTGGAAGTGACGAAAATGAGAATAAAACCAGGTGTACCTGACACGCCCTTGGTCCATGTGGGTCGAAACAGTGCTTAGAAAATATGTCAGGGCCTCTAAAGATCGTGGGATGTCAGGATCGAATGGGATGAGATCACCACCAACCCGGATGCCTGTGATCATGGAAAAGTCTAGAAGCATCCGAGTAGCTTCGAAGGTCGTAAAGTGGAATGTGTTGGTGGTCTTCCACCACCTCTCAGCCAGTGCCGCCATCTAAATCATGTCACTGCTGATCTCACCAAGCAACGGAATAAACCTGGCAAAACCAAAACCGTCAACGATGGTACAACTCAGAGGAGAAAGGGCCACATACCACTTCAATGCATCCCCAGAGCCATCAAATCCGTGAATAGGACAACCAGTCTATAGAAGCAAAAAGAAAAGGATCAAATGATATAGTAAAAGCAGTCAAATCAAGTTGAAAGAAAAAAGAATGAAGAAAGAGAAAGATATAGTTATATGCGAAACGTTGTCTAGGTCCTAGGTTCATGAGACGATCCATAGGTTTTCCTAGCCCTGGTGCACCAGGCAAACCCTTTTTTCAAGCCCAAGTCATATGCAAAGCATTGTCTAGGTATTCCTAAGTCCAGACAGTGTCTTAGATCTCTCAAGCTCTAGTGAGCTAGGCACCCTAAGCCTTGGTGTACTAGGTAAACCCTATTTTAAACCCTAGCTATATGTGAAGCATTGTTTATGTCCTAGGTTTGTGAGAAGATCCTTGGGTTTTCTAACCTCTTGTGTGCCAGGCAAACCTTCTTTTCAAATCCTAATCATATGCAAAGCATTGTCTAGGTATTCTTAAGTCCAGATGGCGTCTTATGTCTCTTAAACACTAGTGAGCTAGGCACCCTAAGTCCTGGTGCGTTAGGCAAACCCTATTCAAACCCTAGTCATAGGCGAAGCGTTGCCTAGGTCCTAGGTTCGTGAGACGATCCCTAGGTTTGTTTTAAGCCCTGCTCGTCAAGCATCCTAGGTTTTAAAGCCCTGCTCCTGAGGCACCCAAAGCCCTACTCCTTAGGCACCCTAAGCCATGCTCCTCAAGCATCCTATATTTTAAGCCCTGCACTTTAGGCACCCTAAACCCTAGTGCGCTAGGCATCCTATGTTTTAAACCCCATTTCCCGAGCACCTAGGATCTAAGTCTTTGTCCAAAACTCTAGTTCCTCAGGTGTTCTATTAGATCTATAGTCCAATGTCCAGGTCCGTTAGTTCTAAATCTTAATGGTGTGGTTGAATTGCATTTATGTCCATTATAAGTCCAGTTTGTTATCAAGCTTTATTAAATTGATTATGATATTACATTTTAACTATGGCAATTTGTTATGAGTTTTTCAATCACATATTTTATATCGCAAGTAACGGGGGATCCTAGACCTGCATCTACGTCCAGATATAAAGCTACAAAACATGCTTCAACATCATGAATTGAAAAAGAAGAAAAGAGAACCTACCACGTGATTCTAATAAGAAAGGTGAACGCACAGCTTGCGATGAAGAAGGTCAGGAGCGACATCAGCAATCGGAGGCTCATTCCTCCTCATCCCGTTTGGCCTCAGATGGTGGGGCGTAGGAGCATAATGAAGAGGGTCAAAGGAATCTAGAATTCTCTCACCAGCATGAGGGTCCAAAAAACCCACTATCTCTGCCTCCGCAGCCACCCACTCCGCAGCCACCTGATTCGTCGCCTCCTGAGCTACTACTGCTGCCCGTGCCGCTCTATCATGATCCTTGCGTGCCAGAAGTAAAGTTTGCTCAACCTCAGATGCAAGCATGTCCATCGCCCCTATAGCAGTGGAAGGCTGAGGAATAGAAATCCCGCTGGCAAGAACACTAGAACTAGCTTCCCTAATAGCACCTAAGGAAGTATTGCCGAAAGTAGAGGGTCCACACCGTACCCCGAAGATATCATCACTATGTTCGCGGCTTGCCATGTGGAGGATATAACCTGGAAGTACCAAAGAAAGGCTCAAAAGCCTTGGGGAACCAAGAGAGTGCTTGAGAGAAATGGAGAGGTTAGAGAGAGAAGTGGAGGATGAGAAGTGAGGTTGCCCCGCATGGCATGGGAGCCTTTATGGCTGTTGGTTGTTGTGGTCGCAACATTTGATGTTGGCGACGGCACGATTGTCGAAAGGGTTTCTTGTTACCACAAGATTTGTTTGAAATGATTCTTGCTGCTGCATCCTGTCCAATGGTCACATCGCGACCTTAACCCATGAACCCTATGACCACAAGGTTTGGATGTTGCAGGTCTGTCCTTTTGTCATGATTGCGTATTGGGGGTATAATTGCTCTTCACGATGTGTTTGGGTGCTTGTTTTGGGGTTTAAAAATGATTTTAAAGTCTTGACTCGACTTTTTAATTATTTTTATCTCTTTATCGACTCGAATTTTTAGGTCTTGACTTGACCTATTAATTTATAATTTTTCCCCAATGAGAATAATTTTAAAATATTAACTTGACTTTTTAATTACTTTTATCTCGTGCCCGTTCCAAATTTTTAAGTCTTAACTCGACTCATTAATTTGTTATTTTCTCATCATAAAAATAGTTTTAAAGTCTTGACTCGACTTTTTAATTATTTCTAACCCATTCTCGTTCTGAATTTTTATATCTTGGCTCGATCTATTAATTTAGGATTTTCTCTCGATAAATTTAATTTTAATGTATTGACTTGACTATTTAATTATTTGTATTTCATTCTCGTCCTAAATTTTTAGGCCTTGACTCGACCTATTAATTTGTGATTTTCTCCTGATTAATTTAATTTTAAAATCTTAACTTGACTTTTTAATTATTTTTACCTCGTTCTCGTCTTGAATTTTTAGGTATTGACATGACCTATTAATTTGTAGTTTTCTCCTGATAAATTTAATTTTAAAGTATTGACTTGACTTTTTAATTAATTTTGTCCCATGCTCGTCTCAAATTTTTAGGTCTTGACTCGATCTATTAATCCGTATTGCTCTTTTGTTTAAGATAATTTTTAGGATTTTGTCTCGATCCTTCTGATTATTTTATCCTCAATCAAATTCTTATATCTTGACTCAATCTTTGAATTGTTGTTCGCTTATACTCCCTTTAGATCTTAACTCAATTTTTAGGGTATCTGTTGATCATGTTAGTATCATGTTTCATGCTTTGCATCTTGCATTTGTCCCGGGACTACGTTTTGGTCTGATTCCTAGCAAAGCGATATGTAGGCAGCTCAACGAAAGTTCGAGTACGACCACCATCATATGAATGCTTGTGTGTTTTCTAGCCTAAGATTGACGGCTCGATTAAATAGATGTTGTCTCTGGGTCTTTGGCATAACTCGCATCACGCATTGCTGTGCAAGTTGTGTCAAATAGGGGCAACTGTAGACACCTCAATTTGATCCTGTCGAATCTTAGGCTTATCTAGGTGTGTCTGATGATGAAAATCGAGTAGGATGATGTCTCTGAACGATCAGCACGAAGCAATCAAAATCTAGTGCTCCATCAAATCAAACTGCAAGATCACAGCTCTCGAATCTTAAGGCCGTAACCTTCAAACTTTGCGACCTGAAGGTTCACTGGCCCAAGTAATTACACCCGCAACCTTTGAACCTTGCAACCGTTATGTTGATTGATGCGACTGCAATGTAAATCTCTTGAAAACCCTAAAGTTTGTGACGATCGCAACCTTGATCCTCATTGTTGTAAAAAAAAGTATGTGTCAGATCATATAGAAAAAGTGAAAAAAGTAGAAAAAAGCCAAGCTAAGCCAAACCAGTTGACTTTGGCTTGGCTTTTAAGCCAGGCCAAACACATGCTTAATATTCTGATTAGGTTTTGTTAGTTCGAATTAGTTGATAGCATCTTTTAATCATTGCATGTTATTATGTTTGCGCAATGTATTCTTTAGTTAGACTTTCCATACTTAGGATTTAGGGTCCCTTTTTTCATTTAGTTGCCATTTTGGCGTGTTTATATGCAAGATTATGTATTTTTACTACTTAATTTTGGATGTTCTCTTTTTGTCTCTATTTTCTGTATTTGCATGTATTTTCTGTATTAGTAAAGGTCAACCTCATAGTTGGGCAAATAGAGTGCCTAACACCTTTTTCGATTCGTATCTTAGCCTCTGAACTCTTGTTTTCTATAGTTAAACGTTTTAAAGATTAATGGCTTATTTTTTTTGTTTTTCTTAATTTTTTCCAAAAACCAAATAGCAACTCCATTGTTTACAAAAGGATTTTCAAAATCTTTTGGTTTTTAAGATGTTAAAAAGTTTTCAACATAACTCTTGAATTTCCTATTTTTTAACCAAACCCAAAATCTCGATGCCACAGTCAACACTTACCTTTTTAGAAACAATTAAACATAATCTTTCTAAATTAATTTAATTAAGAAAATGAATATAAAAATTTTTAAAATCTAATTAAAAAACCCTTGAGTTAACAATCTCCTATTTTTTTATGATTACAACATTTTCTAGAAAATATTTTGAAAAAATTTTCAATGAGGGTTCTCCCCTTATATTTATGTGTTAGGCAAAATATGCACCTATAGCATTATGGAATTCAACAACAATATCTTATCTAAACTTCAAAAAAAAGTATTTTGAATTCATTAAAACTGTGCATCAATTCACAATGTTCTTATGACTGTCAAGTATAAAATAACATCAAATTAACACTTGGCAATTTAATATGGTTTCCAAGACAATCATATAACAGTTGATATGTAATGTCATTCATAAAAAGTAAGGTTCATACATTCAACACTTGACATGTTTTGTAAAACCCAACAATCATTCATTAATATAGGATTCAAAAAACACGTCTAATAGAAATAAGTTTAAGTTTGAGGCATGTACATTCACAAAACCAGAGAAAAAAAATATTTTCTATCCACCAAGGCATGCACACATCCACAGAATTCAAACAACAAAAAAGATGTATGTTTAGATTACATCTTCTCCTTCATAACAAAACACAAAAAATACAAAAACTTCAATCTTTCTTGATGAACTTCCTTCTCCTTATTTTCTTTTCTCCCCTTTTGGAATCATCAAAATTCATCCATCTACTTCTTGAAAGCCTTCTTCTCTTCTTGTTTCTTCTTCTTTTCATAGGCCTTTTCTTTGGAGGAGGCTGCTCTTTCATCCTTCTTCTCAGCTGCTTCCGTAGCTATAAATGTGGCTATCAATGCCAAGTCAGCTTCCCTTCTCAGTCTATATGCCTTTTCCTCTTTGGTTTTCTTGAGCTTGAATTACTTGTCCCATGCTTCCTTTATCCAGGTGAGATGTTATTCCACTTTACTAGAGTTTTGTTGCATAGCTAAAACTACACCTTCATCATATTCCATGCGTAGAATACTAGTGTTCTTTTTCAGATCAGTAACAGATGCAGAAATAGAGGATACTTTACAACTAATGTCGTAAAGGTCTGTATCAACCTTCTCTCAAAGGGATGACAAAGAGAAGGCCAAACACTTAACAAATGTGATAAGCTCAGCACATTGCTGCGAAGATGGAACATTAGAAGGAGCAGAGGAAGAAGCAATACTGGGGGGAGGAGGAGGAACATATGAAGAAGAGGGACCAGGAATATCAGATCTGGTGTGAAAAGGAAAATGGGATAAGGGATCAAAGGGAATAGGAGAATTTGATTGACCAGAGAGAAGGAGAGGGGTCCTGGTAATAGAGGGGGTACCACGACGAGTAATCCAAACACCATCAACCTTAGAAATTTGTATGTGTTTCAAGGTTGACTTCCCATACAAGTCATGTTTTAAAAATGGAATGCCCTTTTTGGATGAGAGATTAACACCAAAGTATTGGAAGACCTTGGTTAGGTACATAGCATAGGGAAGAGAGGAGTTATTCTTAGAGTGTGACTAAATCATGTTAGAGATAAAAAGATGGCCAAGATCAAGTTTTTGACTCTAGGTTGTACCACATGATAAAGATATGCATAAAAAAATATCCCTGAATTTTCTAGACTGGGGAAGAAAAATGTGGTTGACAAAATAATGCAAAATTCACATCTCGGGATTCAAGGAGTTAGCCTCAAAGAGCTTGGTTGGGTCCACTTCATCAACAGCAAAAATCAATTTCACTACGTTGTGAAAGGAGAAACCTTAGATGGTTTTCTTTTTGGGATTGCAGTGAATATAGAGTCGTCCCTCAGGGAGATTGAGAATTTCATTTAAAAGCTTAGGGATCAAAACTATGTCTTTACCATTCACCCAAGTGGTGATAGTAGTGATTGAAGGGTCAGAGACTTTAAAATGTGTATAAAAAAGTTTAACAAGAGTGGGGTAATGGTGGTCTTGAATTTGAAGTAAATCCATCCAACCAAGGTTGGTGAACCACTCATAGAATTTCATTTCTATAGAATCAAAGAACTCGAAATTAGCAGAGCGTCCAGGGATTACCTTGCGGTTTACAAAGGATGTGAAGTATAAATTCTTGTACTTAGAGTATTGAAATTTGAGGGATGGGTCGATTCTAGTAACAGTTGACGGTCCTTCCTTGCTCGTCTCTAATTTCTTCTACTTTGTCGCCCTAGGGCTTAATACTTCATCGGTGGGGCGTTTGCTTCCTTTACCCATATCCTCGGTAGCATTGTTAGAGAGATTGAGAGAGAAAAAGGGGGAGCAAAGATGAGGAGTGGACACTAGGGTTGAGGGAACAACAAAGAGGTTGAAAGAGAGAGGAGACGACCAATTTTTGTGGAAACTGAAGAGTTCGAGCGCGACAAAGAGAAAACCACCTATATATAAACTCTATAAAATGTGTCGACACAAATCGCATTGGAGTTGACACTTTTCCCAGGACACTGGGGCTATTCAAAAATAGAAATTGTGTGGATACGTTTTAACATGGTGTCGACACTTTCGGTTCATTGAGTCGACACTCCTCACAGGTGAGTTGACATAAATTTTACCGAGAGCAAGAATTCGAATTGTGTCAATACTATATAGCAAGGGTCGACACTTTTATCAAAATATGTCGATACTATATAACTTTTGTGTCAACACTTTCACACATGTGTCAACACCTTTCACACATCAAAATAAAGTATGAAAAATATTAAACAAATATTGAACAAACATTGTTAGTATGGCATTTAAGCATCAATTTGAAGCACATAGCATACCACGTTCTCTTTTGATAGAACACAATCTTTCTTCATTTAAAGATTTGGTAAAATTAGTTGCAAGTTGGTGGTCTGTGCCTATAAACTCAAGTTCTATATTACCTTTTTGAACATGATCTCAATATGCTTTGTTCTTGAGTGTTATATAGGATTTTTGGATATGTTGATTGCACTAGTGTTATCACATTTAATAGGACTATGATCTAGATGTACACCATAGTCTTCTAGTTGTTGTTTTATCCAAAGAACCTGTGCATAACAGCTACCAACTGCAATGTACTTAGCCTCAACTGTAGATAAGGCTACTGAGTTCTGTTCCTTGCTAAGCCATGATATGAGAGAGTGTCCTAGGAATTGACATATTTCACTTATACTCTTCCCATCAATTTTACAGCCGGTAAAGCCTACATCAGAATAGCCAAATAACTCAAAATCTATTCCTTTGGGAAAAATAATTCTAGGTTTTGTGGACCTAAAATGTATCTAAAGATGCGCTTAACAGTAGTCACGTGTGATTATTTAGATCTAGTTTGAAATCTAGCACACGTGCATACACTGAACATAATATCCAATCTACTAGCAATCAAGTAAAGTAGGGAGCCAATCATACCTCTATATCTCTTTTCTTCTACTACTTTACTATTTTCATCTCTGTCAAGCTTTGTTGAAGAGCATATTAGATTTCCCATTGGTTTTGCACTTTGCATATCAAACATCTTCAACAAATCTATTGTATACTTGGATTGGTTAATGAAGATTCCTTATGATTGTTTAATTTGAAGTCCAAGAAAGTAGTTTAACTCTCACATCACGCTCATTTCAAATTCTCCCAACATTCACTTAGCAAAGTTCTTACAAATAGTTTCCTTAGTTGAGCTAAAGATAATATTATCTACATATATTTGGACAACAAGCATATCTTTTTCTTAAGACTTAATAAAAAAAGTTGTATCAACTTTTTCTTTTAAAAACTCATTTTCAATCAAGAATTTACTAAATCTTTAATACCAAGCTCTTAGTACTTGTTTCAAATCATAAAGAATTTTGGTAAGTTTGTAAACATGATTTGAAAAATCAAAATTTTTAAAGTCAGGAGGTTGTTTCACAAAAACTTTCTTAGAAATAAAACACTTTAGAAAGGCACTTTTGATATTGATTTGATAAAATTTGAAGTTTTTAAAACATGCAAAAGCAAGCAACATCTTAATGGTTTCAAACCTAGCCACATGAGCAAAAGTTTTATCAAAATTGATGTTTTCTTCTTGATTGTAATCTTAGATTACCAATTGAGTTTCATTTCTAAGAACTACTCTATTCGCATCAATTTTATTTTTAAAAATTCATTTTGTACCAATGATGAAATGTTCCTTAGGTCTTGTGATTAAAGTTCAAATCTTATTAAGTTCAAATCTTATTTCTTTCAAATTGATTTAGCTCTTTTTGTATAACTAAGATTCAAAACTCATCATTTTTAACTTCCTCAAAATATTTTGGTTCAATCTAGAAAGAGAATGCTAAATTAGAACAAATATTATATAGAGAGGATCTAGTTTTAATACCTTGAGATTGGTCACTAATGTTCAAATCCTTTGGATGACCATGAGCATACCTCCATTCTTTAGGCAAACTTGAATTTCCTTGATTTGTAGGTTCAACAGCGTATTGGACTTCATCTTGCTACAAGTTTGTAGCTTCCTCATGGTTTGACTCTTCTTGGTCTTTGATGAAGATGTCTTCAATACTTTTTTCTATATCAATCAAGTTATCTTTACAAATTTTATTAGAAGAACTAAGGTTAGTTTCATCAAATATAACATGAATAAATTCTTCAATAGCTAGAGTTCTTTTGTTGAAAACTCTATAAGTTTTACTAGATATAGAATATCATAGAAAAATACATTCATCAGATTTAGAATCAAACTTGCCCAAAAGTTCTTTATTGTTATTCCAAACAAAATATTTACACCCAAAGGCACAAAAATAATTGATGTTAGGTTTTCTTTCATTCCGTAGCTCATATGGGGTTTTTTTAAGAGAAGCTTGAATCATGGCTCTACTCACAATATAACAATTGTGTTTATAGTTTCGGCTCAAAAGAATCTTGGTAGATTATTTTCATAGAGTATGGTACTAACTATTTTTTCCAAAGTTCTATTCTTCCTCTCAACAACACCATTTTGTTGAGGGATTTTAGGAGTAGAGAAGTTATGGTCTATTCCACTTTCATCACAAAACTTTTTAAAATCTTTGTTTTTAATTTTTTTACCATGATCACTTCTGATACTTGTAATTTGAAAGCCTTTTCATTTTAAATTCTCCGATACAGTTTTGAAAAAGCAGCAAATGATTCATCTTTATGAGCTAAGAAAAGCAACCAAGTATATCTAGAGAAATCATCAATAACAACAAAGGCATATCTCTTGCCTTCAAGGCTAAGAATCCTTATTGAACCAAATAAGTTCATGCGCAATAGTTGTAAGGGCCTAAAAGTTAAAATCACCATTTTGAATTGAAAAGAACTTCTAACTTGTTTGCCTTATTGTCATGCATCACAAACTTTATATTTTTTAAATTTAATTTGTGGTAAATCAATCACTGACCCCTTTTTCAAAAATTTTGAAATCAAGTTCATGTGCGCATGTCTAAATCTTTTTATACCACAACCAACTATTATTACTTAAGACAACTACTTTGTGTCATTTTTTGAAATGTCATTTAGATTGAAAGTATAAATATTTTCATGCCTATGACTCTAAAAAATAACTTTGTTTTCAATTGAATTTTTAATAACACACTTAGTATGATTAAAGACAATATGATGGCCTTTGTCACAAAGTTGGCTTATACTAAGAATATAATGTTTCAAACCATCAACAAGAAAAATATTTTCAATAGAATGGAAAAAAATTTTATCAATACAACCAATTCCTATGATTTTACCCTTACTATTGTCACCAAATGTTATAAATTCACCATCTTTAGGCTTGAGGGGTGTAAACATTGATTTATCACCTGTCATGTGTCTTGAGCAGGTACAATTAAGATACTACATCCCTTCCTTGAATGAAGACTTGAAACACACCTGTAAAAAAATTAAGTTTTGATTTTTGATACTCAAACTTTCTTATAGATCATTTGGTGTTAGTTCTATGTGGGTGTATTCCCTTTGGAACCCAAACTCTTCTTTTAGTTAAAGTATGCGATTTTCTATGTGGACAATGTGTAACAATGTGCTCATACTTATAACAATAAAAATATGTAGTATTGAAATGATTTGAGGATACTTTAACAAAAATATTACTCAAAAACTTTTATTTCTTCTTTGGTTGACATCTAATACCAATTTTGTCAAAAACACATCTTTACATTCCAAAACGTTTTTCTAAGTTTTTTTTATCAAAAGTAAATTTATGCACAATTTTTGTAAGGCTTCAACCATCTCATTTAAAACTTGATTTTCATTTTTTAAGGACAAAACTTAGTTTGACAACAAGCATTTTTCTTCTTTTAAAGCTTCAATTTTATAAGACGAGGAAAGAACCAACTTTTTAAAAATAGCATTCTTAGCATCCATTTTTCTTAATTCATTATGCAAATATTTAAATGCAACTTAAAGTTCTTCTAAAGAAAAAGGGTCATCGGTTACCTCATTTTCTTCTTGACCATGAGGCAAATGTTAGCAATTTTATTTTTCTTATTTTCATCTTCAGAGTTGTTATCCTCACTTTCACCCCATGCAGCCAGCATAG
>JAOTRH010157855.1:0-12975 GCA_034768845.1 Heliamphora exappendiculata | reverse complement strand
ATAAATTAATAAATTAATAAATTAAATTTTATGTTTTTATTTTACTTATTTTTGTATTTAGTAATTTTTTATTTTTTGATATAAATTTTTTTTAAAAATTTTTGAAATTAAAAAAAATAAAAAATAAAAAATAAAGAAAACATGGGGTGTAAATGTAAAAACAAAAAAAAAACAAGATGTGTAAATGTAAAAATATTATTTTTCTGTCCAAAAGTTAACCTTTAAGCCTAAGTGTTATAAAAATAAAAAAATAAAATGGTACAATGATATTTTAAATAATAGAAAAGATAACAATGATATAACCCTTAAATACATAGATGTAAATATAATTTATCTTTTTTTTTTTTAACTAATTAGTGTCTAGAAGTAAGATAAATTCCCAATATAATAAAAATATTCTCATTTCATTTTCTTCTTTATTGTGATTTGTCTTTTTTTCATATTTACTAATTTAAAAAATATAAGATTTTCTCACTTTTACAAAGTATAGATGAAAATTTGTCTCTTTTTTTTCGATTTTCATGTTTAACATATATCCTATTTTATAGACCTCGATGATATGTTTTTAAAATATTAATATTATTACAAACGGATGTATATTAACAAAAGTAACGTACTTTTAAGATTTAAAATGTAAACTTCTCTCTCTCTCCTTTATTGGCTTTATGTTTTTCTTTCTTATTCATTCTCTCTATTATTTTTCTTCTTTATGATGTACATGAGTGTATTTTTAAAAATGGCAATGGGCGGGGTGGGGTTGGAGATTTGTTTTTCTATTTTGTTCCCTATTTAATTAAGACGGGAATGAAAAAAAATATTGAAAAAATAACAGAGAATAGAACGGGTACGAAAATATTTCGAGTATAATTTTTAAAATTTAAAAGAGTAATATTAATAAAAGTTATAAATAATATAACATATAAAAAATAATAATTCATGAATTAATATAACTAAATATATAAAATATAAGAAATAAAAAAATTAGAGATAAATATAATATTTTAATATTTTGAACTTATTATATTTATAAAATATATATTTTATACATATATTAGTATTTAAAAAATATTTATTTAATATAATCGGAGAAAAAAACGAGGCGGAGAGAACAAATACCGTTCTCATCCCGTTTGTTATCAGGAACTGAAAAAATTCTACAAATTGAAACGGAAACGGGAGAAATTGCCATCCTTAGGTATTTTATGTATAAATAGTTAGCCTTCATTTGGCTATCAGTTTAAAGTCGGCTTTGTAACTTCTTGCTTGAAGCTCAAAAAGTCAAAAAAAATTTATTTTTCAATTCTCAACTTTTAGCCTATTATATTATGTGCATTATTTTTTATTCTTTAATATTATATAGATTATTATTTGTCTTTTAAATACCTAATAAAAGTAAGTTATCATGTTTTTACTATAAATTTATTACTATAATATTAAATAAAATACTACATAAAATTAACGCAAGATATTTTGAAATAAATGAATAGTTACTTGAACAAGAGGGTGATCCTAATCAACTACAATGGTGGCACACAACTATGTTCAATTCAAAAGTAATTATTATATTTAAAATTTAAATATTTGGATTTATTTTTAAAATTAATAAAATAAAATTTATGTAAACAATAAAAAATTTAATACTTAGAAATAATTTAGTCTAAGAAAATAATTTTTAGAACTCGGAGAAATCAATTAGTGTATTCTCCATTTATATAATGGAATAGATATATTACTAACTTACTGTTTTTCACTTATACTTTAATTTAAGCTTTTTGTTTTAAGATACTTTTAACCAAATAATTATAAAATTTATTTAATGAATTTAAGAATGACTTAAAATTTATTTAGCTGATAAGTCAAGAATAATTGTTATAAATATTTTTTTATTTTGATATAATTTTATATTTAATATTGGTCTAATTTGTTATATCTCAATAAGTAAATTTTAAAAATATAATTTTTATAAGAAATAGAAGTATATAAGAAAAGTTATCATATTTTAAAAATATGTAAAAGTATTTTAGGTTGATAAATAAAAAGACAAAAAGGTAATAACAAATTTCTATGTTAGAAGATATTATTATGAGTAAATTACATATACACCCATTGTATTTAAAGGTAATAGCACTGACACAATCTCTATTATCTAAAATATTACTGCACCTCCTTACATTTTTTTTTTGTAACACTTGGGTCCATTCCGTTAAGTTTTGAACAAAAATACTATTTCAACAGTATTTTTAATTTTTTTAATTTTTTTTATTTAATTATAAAATCTTATTTAAAAATTTTTAAGTCTTGCTTCCGTCCAAAAGTTAACTTTTAGACCTAAGTGTTACAAAAATAAAAATATAAGAGAGTGTAGTGATATTTTAGAGAATAGATGGGGTGTTAGTATTATTACCCTTAAATACAAGAGGTGCATATGTAATTTACCTTATTAGTAAAACACACAAAAAAAAATATTGAAATTAAGAAAAGGAAAAGCTTGAGGTGTGTTTGGATTTTTTTAAAAAGTTGAATTGTCCCAATCACACTATATGTAGCATCACGTGAGTGATTTTGAAGGTTTTAAATTTTTTGTCGTTTTATCAGAGCCTTAAAATTGAAGTGATAATAATATACCGAGTGGTCCACTAAAAAAATTATATTTCTCAAGGATGGGCCGTTTGATTTTAAACCAATTGGGCTTCTACCCAGGTTTAGGCCCAATATAGGAAGAAGAAACATATATCTGTACTATGGCCTCGTTTGGTTCTGGCTTTAACCTAAGTGTTTTTCTTTTTGTTTTATAGCTTAAAGATATATAAAAAAAAATAGCTATCAAATTACATTTTCTTCACTTTGCACGGTGTCTTAGATCAAGTTTTTAATTTAATAAACTTTTTACTTATTTAGCTTGCAGTCGAAAAAAGCAGAAGGTTTAATTTTAAGCAAGGTACCAAAGGAAGCAAAAAAATGCAACTTTAAGTCATGTTACCAAATGAAGCCTTAAATTTCTTAATTTTAAAACTAACTTTTTAATTTCACAACAGAAAATTTTCTCTATGTTATACTGATAAATTTCTCAATGAACTATAATTATTTTCATTTACAAAAATATTATTTCTATTTACTTGAAGAATCTATATTACAAAAAACAACATATTTGCTCTCTCTCTCTCTCTCTCTCTCTCTCTCTCTCTCTCTCTCTCTCTCTCTCTCTCTCTCTCTCTCTCTCTCTCTCTCCATTTGTAATTTAACTATTTTCATACTTAATTTTAGATTCGACCCTTTTTTAATTTCAAATTCAAAATTTCTTTCTATAGTTGATTAAATATATATTTTTAATATATGTGCAAACCAAATGTTTCGGAAATATGGTTAATTTTATACATTTATTTCTAATTTACATATACATTTTTTTGTTATTTTTAGTTTAAATTAAGTGTGCTTAATTAAAATATTTTGAATATCGACCTGAACAAATAAAAAGATTATTTTTTTAAAATTAATTTTATAATTAAATTATATTTAAAGTGTCTTTTAGTATGAGTAATTACTATTAACCAAACGTAATTAAGAGTTAAACAATAAATGATATGGTAAATTACACTGAGCTATTCTGAGATTTTTAACAAAAATAAAAATTTCTCATGTGATTTTTAAAATATCACTAGCATCTCCTTAAGTTTAATTTTTACATCAAATTATCCCAACCGTTAAAATTTTTAACAAAAAGTACCATCACCACCCCAGAAACGATCTCACAACCCAAAATCACCCCCACTTCGAAAATCACCCCCTACACCCCAAAACCACCGCCCTAAACTCACACCGTCACCGACCGTCGACCCCCACACTGCCAACACTGTCGTCCCTCTCTCTCTCTGCTCTCTCCCTCTCTCTCTACCCTCTCTCTCTCTCCCTCTGATCTTTCGTCGGTGGCGGTGATGGGTTGGTTGCGTTGGCGGTGAGAGATCCGACGGTGACCGGCAGTAGCAGTAAGGGATTGGTGGTGACGACAATTGCGTGCGACATCTTTATATATATATATGAGAGAGGGAGATAGGTGACTGGCGCAACCACCAACCCCTCACCGCCAGCACCACCAACCCCTTACTGCTACCGCCGTTCACCATCGGACCCGACGTCTCTCTCTCTCTCTCTCTCTCTCTCTCTCTCTCTCTATGTGGGGGTCGACGGTGGCAGCGGTGTGAGGGTCGGCAGTTGACGGCGATGTGGGTTTGGGGCGGTGGTTTTGGGGTGTGATGGTGGTTTTGGATAGTGATAGTAGTTATCGTTAAAAATTTCAACAGTTTGGTTAATTTAATGTTAAAATTAAATTTAGTGATAATTTAGTGATAATTTAAAAATCACAAAGGAGAATTCTATTTTTATCTGAAATCTCAGGAAAGATCAGTGTAATTTACCCTAAATGATAATTATTTTACTGAAATCAAAAGAATATTATGTAGATAAAATGGTAACAGGCCTAGGTTGGGGGGAACCCTTGAAATATTTAAGAGAATGCAGTGAGCAATAAATGTAAATTTGTCTGTAAAGTTATTTTATATTAAGGCTTTGTTTGTTTTGATAAAAAATATTTTTTTTAGAAAATTATTTTTAGTGAAAATTATTTTTATAAAAATTATTTTTTAGTTTAATTAGAAGTCATGGTAGAATTGTAAGTTTTATTTTCAGTAAAAATTTTGTGTTAGAAAATAAATCGTTAAAAGATTGAAGTATAAGATCTAAAGCTTGAAGTGCAAGTATTTAAAGTAGATTTGAGCAAGTGTAGTTCAAGCATAACACAATCTACCATATGACCGCCTGAGCGGTGGATAATTCACTTTAGTGAACTCTTGGCAGTTTGAGTTTCTCTCAAATTCATACCGTTAGATTTTTACGCCTATAAATATATGCTGATGCTTAAGTCGAAATCATAAATGAGAACACAAAAATAAGAGCCTATGTAATACCTTGTAATTTCAAATATTATCAAATGATATTAAAGTCATCATTCAAGATCATTCGATGTCGTAGGTGGATTCTTAAGATTTTCATCTTAAGATTGTTATCGGTAAATTCTGTCGGTGTAAAATATTGAAGATTCAGTACTTTGAAAAAATATCAAAAATTTAATGTGGTGGTGATCAAATACAAGAAATGATGCACGTGAATTTGGCAAGCAAAGCTTAAAGTATCTAGGTTGAGAATTTGGCTAGAGTCTGTAAGTGTCTTGTAACTCTTGAATGATATAGTACTTAATTTACTTGAATTTGATTTAGTCACATAATTTTTATCCAAGTTAGAGTTTTACAAGTAAAATTTTGTGAGTTTCTTATCTGTGTGATTAATTTAATTTTTAATTATTTGCGATTGATTCCCTAAACGTAAAATAATATTCAATGGTTGACATATTCTATTTTAGTGCATTTAAAATATTTAAAATATTATTTTTTATTAATTATGAACCGTACGTATCCTGTATAAACCGGTGCAAACCATTGCCTAATCCATTTAGGACAAACCTATATAGACGAGTATTTTAATAGATACAAAACTAAATAAATGTACAAATTTTGCTCCAAATGGTGCGTATAATATAATATAATATAGTATAGTATAATATAGTACCGTATTGACAATTATGATTCTTCCACCAACAATGATCATGTTTGGGATAAATTCTGAAATTTTTAGTTATTTTTTTATTTTTAAAATTTTTATATTCTATTTAAAATTTATTTTTTCATATCATCTCATTAAAAAAATTATTAATGACAAAAATAATCAATATAAAATTTGACTTATTAAATTTTTTTTTTTATTTCTTTTCTATTTAACATGAGTTATATATCGATCAAAAAGTTTTGTTTTTTTTTTACTCATCTCAAAAGGAAAAATTGAAAAAATACATAATAATTTAATTAATTAATTAAAAATATTATAAATAAATTAAATAAATAATTGTCGCTAATATTTCTTGTGCACCGACCAGCGTCACTCTTGCAGTACTATAATGTCATCATGAATTCTTAATTTGTTGTGAAAACTCCAAAAACTTGTGTTGAAAGCTACAAAATGCAAAAGCGGTGGCACATGGCGGCATGCTACCATTTTTTAATTTTATTAATTTATTTTTATTTTAATTATTTTTTATTTATTGAACTTTTATTATTTTTTGTTTAAGTAATTTTATTTGTTAAAATTTTCTGATAATTGAAAAAGTAAAAGATTTTAATCAAGATTATGCTAATAAATCTACAAGTCAAATTTTTTTTGTTTTCCTAGTAATTTCTTTTCATGTTTTGGTTAGAAAATATTAATTTTTTTGAATTCTTCTAAGACGAACCCAAAAAAAATAAAATATTTAATTAATAAATTTTTAAATAAACACTTCAGAACAAAATAAATCAAATATCAAAAAAAAAATTTCAAAACAGGACTAAGCGGGACAACAAGGGACTCTCAAACCGTGATTTGTCACAAAAATAGGAGAGAAGTTTTTTTTTTTTTTAATATCTCAGTTGTCTTTATCAGTTTATTACGTGTATTTTAACTAATTTTTAAAGATTAATCCCACTATCTATTAACAAAATACCCAACTAAAATTGTATAAACCACAAAAATAGTAGAAATCACCTAAACTGGTGGAGCGTGTACCTATACTATTTACTACGAGAGATTAATTCAACTTAGGCCTTGATCGGAAATTTTAATTTTTTAGTTTTTTAATTAAAAATGTTAAAAAATAAAATTGCATATTTAACAAAAAAATTAAAAAGTCACATCAAAATAAAAATTCTTAAAATATTTTATTCAAATCCCATCGCTTTGAAAACACAAAATGCAATAATACCCCTTATTCATAACTTATTTACTATTACTGCCAACTATATATAATTATTAATAGAAAAAAATACAAGAACACCTCCTACACTATATTCGTATATCACTTAATCCCCACGAATTAAAAATTCGTACAAAGTGGCCCCCTAACTATTTATTTGTATCACTTTGTTCCATAACTATTAATTAAAATTACTAAAACACCCCCTAATAGAGGGGGTAAAGTGATACAAACAAATAGTGTAGGGGGCACTTTGTACGAGTTTTAATTCAGAGTGGTTAAGTGATACACGGATATAATATAATAGGTGTTTCTGTAATTTTTTCTTGTTAATATCAAATATATAGAAGGATAAAATTGTCCACTTTGAACAAAAAGTAAAAAAAAATAACTTTTTATCCGAACAACTAATTTCAAAAAAAATTAAATTAATAAATAACTTACTTTGAATCAAATTTATCTTTTTTGACTAAAAATACAAAAAAATTAAAAAATTAATTTTTAAGATAATTGTCAATTACGCCCTTAATCTCTCTCTAAATAAAACTCTATATTTAATTTTGTCAAAATTAATCACATTACAATTTAATTTTTACAAAACATAGTTGGGTTTTACCCTTCTTTGACTAATGGTATAAATAGGTATACAGCATATTCTTAAATGAAGGTACTTTAATACCACTAATTACAGAATTCAGTAATTGCTTCCAAAACTCAAATGAAGGTGCTTGGTGGAGATAAAAGTATGAACTTAGGCTATGTTTGATTTATTGGAATGATGGCAAATTGAATGATAATTTTGTTTAAAAAAATTATTTCAATGTTTGGTTAACAAAAGTATATATAAATTAGTCAAGATAAAAATAATCATTATTTCCTCATTTAATATAGTGAGAATTCCAACAGCGATAGGAAAAAATAGTCATTTTATTCATATACAAAATCATTCTATTTGAATCAAATACTTATTGGGATTTTAAGGGCTTAAATCCCAGATGTAACGAAAATAGAAACGTAGGTTTCAATCCACACAAAATAAGTAAAGAACAAGAACAATAATACGAATATACGTGGTTTGATTGACTGCTTACCTTCACGGGACAAGAAAAAAGAATCTATTATTATCAATAAAGATTATAATCGCTCTCTCACACTCACACTGTATCCGTGGTCTCAAACTTGAACCTCTCACCGTCTCTCTATACTCTTTCTAACCTCTCTACTAAGCTTTCTCAAGTGTATAGACGACCTTAGGGTTTCTATAAAAACACAAAACTCTTATATAGGCAATCCCTAGGTCAAAACTTAACCTTAGCCGCCGCGCAAAAAATCGCTACTATGTCCAGACCGATCGATCCGTCTTTAAACCGATCGATCCGTCTTTCAGAGGTCTCGATTTCTCTGCCTTTTGCAGAGCTCTTATGCCTATGTCGACCCACTTTTCAGTCTTCTAATGTTATCCGGACGTCCTACCGAGCATGGATACCAAAATTTGAGACATCAAACCAACAATCTCCAGCTTTGCTCGAATTTTTTAACCATCACCATCTTAAAAGTTTGCTGGTCGCCTCGTCTTGCACTCCTTTTCCGGGTTTGAGTGATCCACCATCTCTGAATCTTCAATCTGAATGGACTTGGACCAAATCCAAGCCACACTTGAATTTGACCCTTTTGTAATCAGCAGTCTTCTAATTCTTAAACAGTTTTCCAAACTCTAACTTTTCAGCCTTCTGTGATAACTCCATCTTCTCTAACACTGCTACTTGCCCTTGGATTTTTGTTGTGCTTCTTGTAGCTTTCTTGTAAGACGAAGGTTCTCTACGTGACTGTTTCTTCTGCTGTTGACTTGAACCACCATCACCCGATTTTTTAAGTAAGCTTTTCTGATTGAACTCCACCTTGACAACTGCACTCTTCTTCTGACCTTCTGACATACTCTGCTTATCAACCTGATCAAGCCTCAAATGTCTGTGTCTCGTGCCGTCCCTGCTGGAAGCAATCTGTGTGATAGTGGTAACTCCACCTATCACCGTGTCTCCTACTAATCTGTAGAGACCGTCTACTTTCTGCCCTCTCATGATAACTGAAGATCCTTTGCTAATCTTTATTACTTCACCTATTCCTGCAAACTCATAACCCAGAGAGGCCAATGTTCCTAAAGAAATTAGATTTTTCTTTAACCCCAAAACATGCCTGGCATTCTCCAAAATTCTTGTAATCCCGTCAAACATCCTAATTTTGACCGTACCAATTCCAAATGACTGACAGACTGTGTCATTTCCCATTAGAACTATATCCCCATTGCAAGACTTATATGAGTAAAAATATTTTCTGACTGGACACATATGGTATGAGCATCCTGAATCTAAAATTCATGCTTCTGACAGAAAGTTTAAATATGGGGAAACTGAGAATACCACACCTTCTGAGTCACCGTCTGACGATTCTTTAGCAAAACTAACGGTTTCTGCATTCTCCTTACCCTTCTTCTTTTCCTCCAGATGCTGCTTCAATTCTTGGTACTAGTTCTTGTAATAACCAGTTTTGTGGCAACAAAAGCACTCAATATCCTTTCTTGCACGTGACTTAGACCGAGATCTGCCACTGTTGGAACCATGTTCACCTGATCTACTTATTCCTCCGCTTGACTCAGACTTAACCATCAGCACACCTTCTGCATCAGAATCATTGTCCATCTTCATCTTCTCATGCGACAAAAGAGCCCCGGTGACCTCTTCTAACTCTAGAGTATCCTTCCCGTACATCAACGTTGTCATTAGATGATCATAGGACGTTAAAAGCGATGCTAGGATGAGAATCGCCTTATCCTCATCATCAACTTTTACTCCAAAACTGGATAACTGTGTGATAAGCATATTGTACGTATTTAAATGTTCTAATAGCTTTGCACATTTTCGCATCTGCAGTTCATACAGTTTTTTCTTCACGTATAACTTATTGGCCAGATTTTTCTTCATGTAGAAATCTTTCAGTTTCTATCAGATCTCGTGGGCTGTCTCTACATCGAGCACATTATGAATAACTTTGTCTACCAGATTCAATCTAATCGAACTCGCGGCCTTGCAATCAAGGCCTTTCCAATCGTCAGCGGTCATCTTCTCTGGCTTCTTTGCCTTGCCGAGTAACGCCTTGAAGACCCCTTGCTGGATCAATAGATCCTTCATCCTTCTCTGCCACTAGGAGAAGTTATTCTTACCGGTAAACTTTTCAACTTCGTATCTGATGTTCACCATCTTTATTGCAATCGAGTGATCAAGCTAATAACTAATGCTCTGATATCAGTTGTTGAGATTTTAATGGCTTAAATCCCCTACGCAGCGAAAACAGGAACGTGGGCTTCAATCCACACAAAACAAGTAAAGAACAAGAACACGAATATACGTGGTTCGGCTGACTGCCTACCCCCACGAGACAAAAAAAAGAATCCACCGTCTCTTTATACTCTCTCTAGCCTCTCTACTGAGATCTCTCAAGTGTATAGACGACCTTAGAGTTTTGATGAAAACACAAAACCCTTATATAGGCAATTCCTAGGTCAAAACTTAACCCTAGCCGCCGCGTAGAAAATCGCTACTGCGCTAAAACCAATCGATCCGACTTTAGACCGATCGATCCGTCTTTTATAGGTCTCGGTTTCTCTGTCTTCTGCAGAGCTCTTGTGCCTGCGTCGACCCACTTTTCAATCTTCCAATGCTATCCGAACGTCCTACCGAGTATGAATACCAAAATTCGAGACATTAAACCAACAATACTACCTTAAAGATTATACCTAAAAAATTAATTATGACTTTATAAAGTAGAAATTACAAATGATTGTTACAGTTGTAGATTTATAATTTCAAATAGTAGAATTAAGTTTATTGATTTTGAATTAAGAAATACAAGTAAAAAGCTATAAATGCACTTATTAGACCCTGCCCATTGCCCAGTATATATTCTAAGGCATTTTCACAACTTTTTAATGAACTATAAATAAAAACTAAATTTTAATTTTTAACAAATAAAAACCAAGTTTATGTTGTCAGGGATTCTTTAAGAGAAGAGAACTTTTTGTTAGACTGAAAAATTTTAAAAATTTGTTGTTAGAAATAATTAATATTGAATTCAAGACCTTAAAAGTAAAAAAATTATAAAAATAATAAAAAGAATAAAAGATGTGTCATGTGAAATTGAGATGCGTGCAATTTACAATCCTAAAATTAATATTTTTTTTCATGTAAAAATTTAAACGAAGAGTATTTGCTCTAAAATACAATTCAAGCCCTCACAACACTTGAACCTAAACCTGTTATCATTTTTGCCACCAAAACAATTTGGACAATTAAAAGGTAATTTTTAAACAATTATAAATTTGGCCAAAAAAAAAAATAGTACAACTTCACTGTCAGATGTAAAGTGATATGCCATGGTGTTTTTTTTTTTGTTTTTTTTTTCATATTTATCCTTTCAGTTATTTTATGAAAAGGTTAGTTAATTAATTTGCTAAAACATGAATTTAAATGAAAAAACTGAGAATTTAACAATTAGCCAATGTTTTAAAAATTAGAGAGACACAAAAATGGTGTTCTCTCTTTACATATTAGATGGTAGTATTCGATGTAATTTGGTTATTCTTTACTATATTGTTGTGTATTCTTTCTAAAATTGTAACTGAATCTCTAAAAGTTCAATTATTATATTATTTTACTTCTATTTTTTATTTACTTAGAAAATACAATTATTATTTTACTTTTAATTTTTTTTAAAAAAAATTAATTACATAAACATAACATAACATGTGCTCGGCCTCAAACATACTAAAAGAACAAATATCTTAATTATCGTCATTAAATTTTTTTCTCTACAACATATTAATATTAAAAGGACCACAATTGTATTCATCATTCTTATCTTTGGTTCCTTTTTAGCATACAAAAGGACTACAATCTTCGTCATCATCATTATCATTTTTTCCTCATTAAAATTTCATGAAGATTGAAGGACAGTTGAACCATGTTCCTTGCACCTTGCTAGCTGTTCTTCATTTTTTCCTAAGTAATCTAAGATGGTCCTCCTCATGAAGGCAACTTTATCTTGAATTTAGCATTCAAAGAAAGCGATATGCATGGATGTATATGTTAGAATGAAAATGCGAGTTTTCGAACGACGTTTTACTCGTTTTTTTAATTTTTTGAATTTGTACGTAATTTAAAGAGGGACAAAAAATAAAGGGACCATACATTTATTTGCGCATCTTACATTTTTCTCTATAGTACATTTTTTTTTATAGACGCAAATGTGGTGTGTTTCACGTGAAATCTACTATACATGTGTCTATAAAATAAAACAGAATATGACAAAAATATTTATTTTAGAGAATAGGTGAATGCATTATTATATTTTTAAAAAAAAACAGCATAGGATGAAAATATTTGTTTTAAAAAATAGGTAAAGGGGAGAAACAAATAATTTCATCACTAAGTATCAATACAAGAAAAGAGACATATAGTGACAAAAAAAAATGATGACAAACATAAATTCGTCACTAAATATAAGTATTTAGTGACAAGAATTAAAATTGTCACAAAAGTACTTGTTTAGAATTGTAAAAATATTTGTTTTGCATCTTTTGTTAAATATTTCACCACTCCGCTCTCACTCATTTATCTCCTATATTAGGATTTTGGATTTATGGGGCATTTGTATTTATTAAATAAAATATTAATAAAAATAAAATAAATAAATTTTAATAATATTTCTTATGCAAATTAAAACATCACTATAAATATAGAATCGGGAAAGTAAGATATTATACATGAAATACATGTATATTATACATGAAGATTTGTATTTGTTGGTATACTATGTAACAAATTGTAGGTACGTACTTAGTGACTTCCATTTGAAAATAGTTTTCTTAAGAACATAGAGTGTGGAGTTCGGTAATGAAAAATACTAAATACATACCTTTTTATTTAGTACATTGGTCATATGTATTGGACACTTGTACATCATACGAAAGAAACTTGTACTTATAAGTATACCAAACAAAATAGTATGTACATTTAGAAACTTTATTCGTTAACTGTCTAAGTAATTTTTTCTTACACGTTTACCTTCTTTATTAATAGAAGATTTTA
>JAOTRH010157814.1:0-12975 GCA_034768845.1 Heliamphora exappendiculata | reverse complement strand
AAGAAAAATATGAACTATTAGAATACATGTATAATTTGTGAGATTCATGTATAAAACATAAAAAGATTTTCAACTTTACAAATTAAAAAAAAAAATCATTAGATTAGATAATTACTATTAATTGTTATTTATTTGTCATATGTAAAATTTTTATTAGATTTGTCATTTATTTTACTAAATAGATTGTAAAATAATTATTCGAAACTTTTATTTTATACTTTTATTATTCCATATATGTGCTTGCTTTTTTTTGGTTATTTATTTTAAACTTTTAAAACTTTTACATAGTAATTTTTTTCATATGTGCAAAATAATTTTTAAAATTCATGAAACTGTAGTTCCAAACCAAACCAATTCGATTTATATTGGATTGGTTTGACTTGGTTCTATTAATGATTGGGTTGGTTCTAAGTCCAAAAATTTGGAATCGATCAAAATTAATTCGGTTATAAATTTAGTACGAAAAAAAATCAAACCGAACCATGTGCACCCCTACACCAAATCGTACTTAAATGCCATCGAAATCCAACAAGGACTTCAATTATTGAGAATCTACCCAAGAGACATCATGAACAATGATAAAGGTAAGACAAGAGGAGCCTTGATGATTTTCAAAGAAACTTTATTGATTTATGATCATTTAAAGTATTATCAAGCAATCAAAACCTCTTTTTAAATTCCCAGGAAAGGTTTTTCTTCAATTATGTAGTGCATGAAGGAGATTAACACAAGATTACAACTGTAAATACCCTAGCAGTAATTTAAAGCAGTCTTGAGAAATAGACACCCGATCGATCGGTTTAGCCACCGATCATTCCATGATTGATCTATACCAATCTGTCTATCTATCCGTCTTTCGATGCTTTTAGTAATTGTGCAAATTGATCGATCGGTCTGGCCACCAATCGATCGATGATCAATCTCTATTAATCCACATCAATCTATCTATTAAATCATTAGGCAAATCTTACAGTATAAGCATCCAAATTCTAAACCACTTCACACCTTCCATCCATGACTTGGAATATTTAACTAAGAAAGCTTTTTACATGGAATGAAATGTAACAAAAGATTAATGAGTGTTTTTCAAATAAATTGCCAAACTAAACTAGGATCTAAAACCTAACAATCTCATCTTTGACAATTCCATGACAAAACACTCTTGAATCTAAACCAATCAGACCACAAGACCACTAAAATTGAGTTATATACTTGAAACTTGTAAAACCAATACCAAACAAATGCCACATGAAAAAGCATATGCGGTATGAAAATACTAAAGCTAAAACAAGAATTTTCCCCCTTAGCTAGATGTCTTTCCCCATTAGCTAGATGTCTTTCCCCCTTTGCAACACCTACATGCTCTACCCTTTTTTACCATGAATTAATAAACTCAACCAAAACTAAACTAAAAAAATAAAATAAGAAGAGAGACAAAAAATACAAAAGAGTACGATTTTATTTTCTATAAAAAAAACCAAGAAATAACTAAAACAATCAAACAAAATCTTCTTGACTTAAAAACTCCAACAATTTCATGCATAGTCTCATATCTTGCAAAGAAGAAATTCATGCGATCCATGTGAGTCAAAATATATAAAAGAGAGAAAATACTCTACACATTCAAGATATTGAATTCTATGAATTCCTCAAAGTTGAGGTGTATGTGCGTAATGATATACATCAACTCTAAAATCAAACCTAAATAAGATAGATGTGGTTGAACCACATTCACATAAGAATTTGAAATTTCATAGAAGTCAAACCGGCTACACACCTCATGTATATTTGTTGATGCAATATAAAGCTCTCCTGCACAAATAACCTTTTTTTTTGCTTTCACACGAGTTTCATTAATAGCTTTCACACTAATTGTAAAAAGTAAGACAAACGTGTATAGGTAGCCCTTTCCTCAAGCCTTATATAGAATCTAACATTAGGAAAGTACTTAACATGAACATACCAACATCAACATGAGAGTACTAATTGAAGGTTAATCTATGAAAACTCAATAATTTTTATCTGAGAAAGGTCCATAGAGGAAATTTCAACTCAAGTATGAGAACATTTACATTTGTGTAACTAGGAAAGTGCATACACTTTAGAGAGAAAAGATGTCGTGTCATGCCCCAAAATCCATGACATTGACATCAAAGAATGAAGAGTTCATGCATAAAATCAAATGGGCGAAGAGTGGATGAAAAAAGTCCAATGGTGATAAAAATAACGTTTCCAAGGAACGTTTAGCCAAAATATGCGAAAAACTTGTGAGAAAAACTAACACACCTTCAATATTTTAATCAAAACTTTTTCTATAAAAGAATTTAGATATGAGGGTAGAACCATTGAAAAAAAGACTTTCGCGACTTTAATTTGAGTACAAGAATGACTCAACTTAGAGTTTGGATGAAGAATATACACTGATTTAAAAAAGAATAATTTTTGGACCACGCCCAAGTGAGCTCGCTCGAGCGAACTATAGACCGCTCGAGCGGTCCCGTGGTAGACCCAAATTCTGCCCTTTTTGGTGATAGACCGCTCAAGTGGTTTGTCGAGCCGTTTGGCACCATTTTGCTTATTTTTGTGATTTTTTTCACTTGTTTTGACATCCAACGCCCTTTTTTGTGCAAAAAGAAGATTTTAAAAATTTAGAATTACATTATATAAACCCAATATGGACTCCAAGAAACCTCTTCTCTAGGGGTACAACACTAATATACATCTAAGAACATGAGAATTCATAAACAATTCACATCTAAAAGCCTATTGCCAGGACCATGTAACATTCACTCATCTAAAACAGAAGAATATCATTGCCTTATGGCCTTACAACCCAAGAGTTCGTGGTATCCAATAGTTCAAAAGACAAATACATGTTCCAACTAATTCACAAAATATAGAAAAGCAGATTCTTTCCAATACAACCAAAATAAACTCAAAACATGCTTAATTCTTCGAAGCCATATTCTCACCACCGATACTTGAAAAAGATTTGATTTAAACAACATGAGCCAAGGCTCAATAGGATTTTAAAAAAAGCAACATTGATAATGTTTGATATGCAACAAGCAATACTATATCAACACATCCCAACTCATGTGATCCAATTCTTTCATAATTTAACAGCAACTATGCTCCTTTAACTTAATCAATATTATTTCAGTAAATAATTAATTACCACACAATTGCATCCTTTACGGTTGCACTAAAGAATTAACTTCATAAAAATATAAATTATAATTTATTCCATTAAAAAATTATAATTGCACTCCTAACCTTATTCTCAAAATCGAAATATTTGAGCTTATATTATTAAATGCTTATTTATTCCCCTTGCGGGTGTTTTGATTTTGTGGGATGTACTGAATATCTATTATTTTTAGAAAAATATTCTTATTTTTTCAAAATAAGAAAATCCAAAATATCCAATGTGACGCTTCAAGTCCATTTTAATATAATCCGAATATATTTTGAAAACCAACCCAAAATAAAAACCTTCGCTGAACAATTAAATTCTCATACATATCCAAATTCAAATAGATACTTATGATTCTCCAAGAGTTTATTTACAATCACAATGTCATTATATTCATTTGCTCAAATTTACATACAAACATGGTACAAATTCAAAGAGATATAAAATTATTCTTTTAACTTCTAGCTTTTCCCATAATGTAATCTTAACCTTGGTATCGCTCTTGGTCCTTGAAACCTAAAATAATTTTTGTAAACGTACGTGAGCTGAAGCTCGTAGGATAAGATTAACTCAAATGTGATGCATGATTTGTGAGGTATGATGGGTGCATACAAGAGTTTGATCAAAATCTTATCATTTGTTCTAAGATAACTTCACAATGCATAATCGAGTTTTGTATAAGAGAATTACTGTTCCATATTTCTTAATTTCCATGAGATTAACCATTTCACCCTTTTTAATTTGTTCAACAAACTTTCCATTAACCATAAATCCAACACACCTTGACCTTTTCAACTATCCCAATACCAATCACCTTTCTATTATATTTTCAAATTAAGGTTTTACCAACCCAATAAGTTATAACACACGGCTACACACACTCAGTTGACATTTCTTGTATTTCACCAACTCGTGGTTAACAAACATAGGTGCTGACGCCGGACGAGCGTATAGACCCACGTAATGTTACAACCAACCCGGCCACACCGGCCCCATGGAGTATTGAGACGTTCTATACCCCGACACGACTAACGTCTCTTCCCGGTTTACCAGCAGGTGGGCAAGAAGCCAATAACGTCTTTTTCCAGTTCACTAGCCGGCGGGCAGAGAACCCAATCTGCGTAGTTTTTCAATCTTTCACTGTGGAGCAACTCGTGCCCAACCTTAAACGATCCCTTGGATCCCAAATCGGCCATTTTTGATATTTTAAATCACAATACACACGCGCGAGTCCAACCCTAAGGGTTCCTCTCGCCAAACCCTTATCACACACACATGTTTTTCGATTTTATATTAAAAACCCCAAATTTAACGCCCGACATAGTCATATGCCACACTAACTCGTGGAATGTAAATACGATAGATTATCATAACTCTCAAACTTCTTTCATCATCTTACACATCCTTGAATTTATAGATTTTATCTAAAGTTCACAATCCATATTTTCGTTATCAACCACCTAGAATGTCAACGCATAATTAACTCAAACATATCATGCTATTTGAACAAAATGGAATGCACCCATTATAGGTAGATACGTATATGTTCAAAATTTAGGTTTTTATTCAGAAAACTTAGTAATGCTGGAAGATGATTATATCATATCACCATATTCAGATACCCATTCTTGTCCTTAAAAACCTTGGTTGTATGTTAAAAATCCACTTGTTTGCAAAACCCAACCAATCGGTGCAACACATGCATCTCAGCCTATGTATATTGAAATAGGTAACCCACATCTCAAGGAGAAGAATTTTGATGCAAAAGGGTCCAATATTAATGAAAATAACTATTTTTAAGACATTCGACCAAAAATGGGTGAAAAACAGTTAAGAGATTTTGACATACTCTTACTATTTTAATCATAACTTTTTCTAAAAAATGAGTTTTCTTGTTATAGTAGTCTTGTTGGAAAGAGAACTTCTAGGGCTTCGATTTGAGTATAAAAATGACCATATTCGGAGTCTGGACGAGGGAGATATGATCAAAACAAGTTGACCCTGTACAGTGAGTCCGCTCAAGCGCCCAACTCTCTGCCAGTTGGTCACTCGAGCGGACGGGACTCCTCTCAAGCGCGCTGGTGTCCGAGACAAACCCAGATTTTTTCCTATTTTGAGTATCTAGCCTCCATACCCTTAAACCTTCATCAAACATGTCTCAAATCTCAATTTCAACTCCAAAACATTAGATTCAAGCCTCATAAACCCTTTTTATACAACAAATTTGAACAAATCATGGTTAATCTTTTCTCAAAAACTGAACTCTTTATGAGAACCCAACCCAACTCACCCATTACTCTATCAACCCTTCAAATCATGCATGAAATCTATTATATTTTTACTTATATAGCAAATTATCAACTCAAATCAACACAATTGTGAGATCCTGACCCGTTTTCTTTTTTTGGCATTTTTGGACACGCGTTACGTGTTTTCTTTCGAGCATGTTTTTACTGCTTTTGATGCATGATTGGGCTTAGATATGCATGCGGAGTAGATTCCCGAGGATATAGGCCGCTGTGGCGCGATTCTCGAAAAATTTTAAAGAAAGATATTTTAGAGGCTTATAAATATTTAGAGTTAGATATTTTCATAAAGATATTTCCAAAACTTCTCCAGTAAGTTTTTCGTTTTCTTTCTGTCTTCTCTCTAAGTTCTCGGGGGCTAGGGGCTCAATTTTTAGCGATCCAACAGCGGATCCTTACTTTTGACGAGGTGGGCTACGCAACCACTCGGTCAGATTTTAATTTTGTTGAAGCTCAGTTTTGCACGTGGCTCGAGGCATCGAGTTTGAAACTCATCGAGGTAAGATTCTAAACCATACTACTGCATAAGAGTGCTATGGGCAAGCGTGTGTGTTTTTAACGAGTAGATTGCTGTAGATCTGCGTTTATTTCAAAGTTGATTTTTGGATTAAAAATTGGGTTTTATTGGTTCTGGTGGATGGAATCGGGTGCCAGGTATTTTTGTGGTAGCCTTGGTGTTAGGCATAGGCGTGTGCATGTTTGAGGATGTTAAAAGGGAGTTTTGAGGCTTCGATATGAGGTTTACAGGTTGAACCCGTAGCTTAGAACTGTTTCTGAGTTAGGTTCAGTCTGAACCTATGAGTTCAGTCGACTGGATCATGTGTTCTTGGGTTCAGTCGACTAGACCTTGAGGGTCAGTCGACTGGATAGTGCTCCTGGGCGTTTAGTTGTTTTTCAGTGTGTTTTTCAGTCGATTGGGGGTTGGGTTCAGTTGACTGAAGTTGTAGGCTAGTGGTTTGTGGTTTTGGGTTGGTTCCTTGGTTTCCGATTGGTGTCCTATGGTATTCAATCGATTAATTTATAGGAATTACTTGATATAAATACCTGTGGATCCCTTTTGGGGTTCGGTTGGTTGTGTGGTGGTTTCAGGGGTCGTGTTGTAGTCTCGGATGTGCGTTTGAGTGTTGCCCTCGTGGGTGACGTGCATGGTAGATGTGGCTTATTGGTGCACGGTTAGGTGCATGGTTTGACATTGGATTTGTGTTGGCACGGGTTAGCGTCGTGGGTCTGTGATGGCCGTGTTGGGTGTGTTTGGGCCAGTGGTGGTTGTGTTGGGTGTGTTTGGGCCAGTGGTGGTCGTGTAGGTTGTCCCCGTGGGTAGATGTCAATTTTGACGGGTGGTGTCATGATGTGGTTCTATATGGTTATGTGCATAATTATAATTGATTATTTTTATACAGAGTATGTAAGTGAATTACATGATTTGGATATCATTATGTGTGACGTGGTTTATGCTTTAGAACCTAGAGTTTTACATGCATGTGACGTGATTTGTGGAACGTCGTGTTGATACATGGTTATATGCTTTAAATCATGGTTTAGGTTTGCATATGTGTATGAAATGGATTAGGTGAATATGTGACCCAGTAGATGTTAATCTTAATTGATGATGCATGTGTGCGTGTGTGGGTGTATGAGGTAGACTGCGAAAGTCGGTGTACGAGGTAGGCTGCAAAAGCTGACGTATTTCGGGCTGCGATCCTTTGGTGAAAGTCCGAGAAGATGCATTAGTTGGGGCTACGATCCTACGGTGAAAGTTCGTGAAGATATGTGTTGCATGGGTTGCGTGAGTGGTGTGCGATAGCTGACGGATTGAAACGAGATGCTGATGAGGCACATGTGTGTGTGTGTGTGTGTGTGTGTGTGTGTGTGTGTGTGTGTGTGCAATATCTGAAGGCTAAAATGAGGTCCTGAAGAGGCACGTGTTCATGGATTGCATGTATTGCATTTTGGGACGGATAGACCAATTTTCTTAAACTGTATTATCGGCCTACGAGAGTCGAAATACTGTATTAACGGCCTGCGGGAGTCGTAATACTCGAATAGTTTTTAGGGCTCTAATGAGTCGACAAATGATTTTTATCTTCGCTTTTCCTTGCATGTGAAAATAGTTTTCTAGCTCTGGTGAGTCGTGATCTAAAACGATTTTCAAACTGTTTAAAGGCTTAAAACAGTGTCGAAAACTGCATTTCGTTTATCGAGCATGTTTAGCTTATACTGCATGTGTTGTTTAGGATTTGCTGAGCTCTGGCTCACGATGTGGGATTTTCTTTTCTTTAGGTACCGGTTGTGGAGGTTGATCTGCAGGTGCTGAAGAGGTGAAAGAGTTGTAGTTTTTCTTTTTGCTAGTTTTGTTACATGTATGCTATAACATGTCTTTCGGGTGTTGGAGCCGTGTAATGTTGCCGTTTGGCATTTATATACAATGCATATATGATTTTATTTCAGAGTATATTCTTGGGTTGGGTATCATGTATGGTTGTTTATAGGTGTTTCATGTAGCCCAGAGTTTAGAGCGTGACAACTTGGTATCAGAGCTCTGGGTTCGAATACCTATGAGCCGTGGGAAGAGGTTGCATCACCGTGTAAGGTTGATTGCGTGTGCTTGACTACATGTGCTTAGATGCTCTGATAACATGAACGTGATAGCATGCGAGTCATACATGAACGATGTGTATATGTGTGTATGGGGGTTGAATCTTAGGAGTGATAGTCTTGTCTTTGGGCGTTTGGATCAACAAACTTGGGAGCCAAGTTAAAAACGTGTTTAGCTGACGTGATTTCTAGTAGGGAATCTGAGTAGGTTATCCAAATTGACGAGTCATTCTTGTTGGTTCTCCTCGGTATATGTGGAGTTGTGTAGCATGAACATATGTGGCTATGTGATAGCATGCTAAGTGTTTAGCATTTATGTTCATGCGATATCATCCGTCTTATATATTGTTATATATTATTTTGTTTTCATATAGACGTGATGTCGGCAACGAGAGGTCAAGGCCGTGGTTGAGGCCATGGCCGTGCTGGCCAAGGGGATATTCTATCCCTGATGCTGGGGATGCTAATGCTCCCTAGGGACCGATGGACGTGACGGAGTTGTTGCATGTGCTGGTTAGTTCTATCCAGCAGCAGGTTGCTGGGGGTGAGCTTGTTAAGGAGAGGGTGCCTGAGGCGAGGGCTACAGTTGCGATGCGGGAGTTTAGGCGCATGCATCCACCTACCTTTGAAGGAGATCCTAATCCTCTTCTTGCAGCAGAGTGGTTGGAGTTGACAACTCGGATCCTGGACACATTGCAGATTGTGGAGGATGAGTTGCGAGTTTCTTTTATCACCTTTCAGCTGAGAGGTGATGCCCGTCAATGGTGGAGGTATGCCAGGACTACAGTGGGGGCCACATGGGAAGCTTTTACACGAGTCTTACTGGAGAGATATTTCCCAGCTTCGAGGAGGGACTTATGTAGGGAGGAGTTCTAGTCTCTTACCCATGGGGCCATAGACATCATGTTGTATGAGGCCAGGTTTACAAGCTTGTCTCGGTTTGCACCGGAGGTGGAGTGTACATATGACTTGCTTTTGATGAGGTTTGAGCGCAGCTTGAGGCCGACGATCAAGGAACGAGTGGCTGTGATGGGATATCGTGTGTTCAGACAGCCGGTGGAGGCAGCAGCGAGGGCTAAAAATGCTTAGGCCGAGACTCGAGCTTCGAGGGAGGCCAGAACATTACAGGGTGGGACGGAGGTACAGACAGGTGGACGCTTTAGCAAGAGGCAGAAGTCCTCTGGTCCTAGCTTTTATCCATCTGGATCACAGCAGTTTTCCACATCATCACCATCTGTGGCTTCGTTTGGGAGGCCGGAGCAGCGGGAGTTGACGTGTTATCGATGCAGACAACTGGGGCATCGTGCGGAGGATTGTTTATAGCCGAGACCATCCCAGAGTTTGGCTCCAGTGCAGTCGCGGGGAGGAACCCATCAGTTTGCTATGAGTGTGGACAGTCTGGACATATTCATAGGAATTATCCCCAGAGAGGCAGTGCGCCGAGCAAGGAGGACACACAAGTGGGCTTGTATGCGCAGGGTCGACAGAAGCCTTCCGCAGTACAGACTTCCTGGGTGGCAGGTGGGAGCACATCAGTTCAGTCGGTGCAGCAACCGACAGCGTCGAGTTATAGCGGACAAGACAGAGTAGGGTTTCCTCGAGTGTATTCTCTTGTAGCTCGCGGTTCTTCGAGGGCACTGGTCATGCCAGAGGATGCTCATATGTCTTCAGCGAGCAGAGGAACTTTTTGAGTCTGCAGGCTTTGGGCCAGTTTCCTTATTGCATCTGTTTGGGGTTGGTTATGAATCCCGTGGATCGTGTGCTGTGTTGAGGCAACGGTTGGTGAGGATGTGAGGTTGGAAGGGTTGTAGATCCCGTGTCTTTGAGGTAGTTAGCCGTAGTCTAGGATGCCTGACCGCCTCGCCTTCTAGCTAAAAGGTGGCGAGGGTGATCTTGTCTTTATTGTTGACCACGTTCACCAATCCTAACAGTTTGTTAATCTGCTAGAGCCAACCTTCTGCTTGTATTTGGGTAGCATTGCCATTGAAGGTCGGTGGCCTTTGTCTTCTAAACTCAGCACTGAGCCAAGCTTGGTCATTTTGGGCTCTCAGGGAAACGTTGTTCAGGTTGGCAGCTAAAAGTTTGACTGCCTGTGCAAGTTCTCCCATAGCAGGGTCAGAATGGTTGTGGTTGTTGTGATCTGGTCGTGGGGGCGTTGGTAAGTGATTGGGAAGTTGGGCACGTCCTCTTCCACGTCTTCCTTCCATTCTACAATAATAAGTTTTTTTTTCTTTTAATTCGATACACTTCTGTTGTTATGATTTTTATATCACCACTATTACAAAAATAATAAGAGTATGCAAGAAGGTAATTTTATTCATTCGAGTAGACATTTACAAGAAGTTTAGCATTTAACACTCAATTCTACACAGAATTACTCAAAACAATTCTGGATAATCCCTAAAAAGTAAGTGCTCTAGCTCCCAAGTCGTTTCACGTATCCCATAACATTCCCACAAGACCTTACAGTAAGTGACATTTGGCCGGAAAGGATCTCTAGTCTCCCAATCGAGGATCTCAATTGGCACTTCTAAGTAAGTTACAGGATCTGTGAAATCAAGTCCCCCATTCGTAGTGAAAATCCTCCCGTCATCCATTGGTCGCTGACGTTGAATAAAAGAGGCAAGTGCAAAAGATCCTACTCTGTCCGCAAAACCCGAGAAAACCTCTAGTTCATAGGATCTTCCCTCTACTAGTCTAATAATGCAGACGAGTCCCATATAATAGTATGAGGCCATAGGTGTTTTCCAGGCACATCGTACCATTGGTGGTACAATTACATAGACTAAGGCTCTGGCTTCAAATTACTACTGCCTTCAGGGGTACCTCCAGCCGGGTTCGGTAGCTCCTGACTCCAATGCTTCGACGACGAGCTCTGGTGGGTTGTATACTTCTTCTTGTGGAGCTTCCTCGTCATCTTCTACTTCGACTAATTCCTCAATTTCCTCTTCCAGCTCTTCGTCTTCATCTAGAGGTCCCTCTTCTTCCTGTTCATCCTCACTTGGGATGAACAGGAAATCCATATTAGTTGTTGTCAGCCATCTTACATAGGGGTTAATTATACTTATGTAAATTAGTCTACGATCGGGGAATAATACATATACTTATCAAGAAGAGGATTTAACACCTAACACATGAGGTACATAACAAGCAAAAAAAATTTGCTTAAGTCTACCCATTACCCGGTCTCGAGGGGGTCATGTACCTAAGCTCTGATACCAAGCTATGACGTCCCGAATTTCAAAAATATCAGTATTTGTTATTTTAATTTATTTTCTTTTAGGAAGAAAAATCAGACTAAATTTTTTTTTCACACACAAGTACTAATAATCTTAAAGAAAAAATTCATAAACTTTCAATAGAAATATGGTTACAAGTCTTACATTCTTCCAAAACGGAATAAAAATTCTAGCACCGAAATGAACATCTAAAGACAATTATCAAAGTGCACGAGTCTCGGAGTCTTGACTCCATCTTCTTCCTGTAGTGACTGCTCTTCTCCGACTTGTTCATCTAGATCACCATCTTGAATCGCACCGTCGTCTTCTTGTCCAATTGTGTTATCTGGCATTTAAAATGCCACTAACTATAAAGCCCAATAGAAACAACCTGTACCCTACTACTCTAACAATTATAGCATCGTGCAACAAGTGCAACTTACATCTTAAATGTTAAGTAAAACATGCTAGTGATGGTATGAACAATAGATAAACCAGGAAAAGAGAAACATAGGCTAAATGCATGTTATATGATCATAAGAATGAAATATATAAGACATAATTCTTCAAGAGAGATTAAAATTTTCCGTTCTCACCGAGAGAACATACCCAGAATATACTATACTTCCACAAGCGAGTACCTAACACCACTGTACCATTTGCGCTCCCATGCGTTTTGCCTTCCACCACCCCTCCCAGTTATCTATACGTTCCTGCCCTACTACTTGTATGTGGCTAAAGACGTTAGACCGATTCTTCAATTGCTTGTGAAAGGTCAAAAAAGGTGTGGAATGACACAAGACGGCTCATGACGCAATGGACCCTCCCTCATCACCATATTCTTTAACACTTTTTTTTCACAAACCCATGAATTGATGAAGAATGCCATGACGTGCTTAATAGATATACAAGACATAGAATAGGATGTTGACACTTGTTACCAAAATCTACACTTATTCAACACTTAGTCGAACTTTACAATGCTAAATTCCATCAAATTTAAACATATAAGATTTAATTGAAACATACAAAATAAGTCTAGTTATGTCAAATAAAATGATTATTTTTGGCTCTTTAAAAAAAAGCTACTGGACATCAATTTTCTTGTCGACATGCATGGTAGGATTTTAGTTGCAAAATGATATAAAAGAATAATGGAGAACTAAGGGATTACATTCCTACCTTAGAGTTGTTGGATGAGAGACGAAAATGTGACAATCTAGTTCGATCTCCTCAAGTGTGGCCTCCAACACTTCCTTTTTCTCTCTGTCTCTCTCTTCCCCCTTTCTTACTTTATTTTACTAAGTATTTGAGAGAAATGCGTAGGTGGATCTTTGAAAGTAATCAAGGCTCATATATATATATATATATATAGTGGTGTAGGCTAGTGGTGCAATGATTTACCACCATTAAAGCCAATCATCTTTGGATTAGATTTCTCTAATCAAATTAATATAACTAAAGTAGGTTAATATATCTAATGTATTGTAAACACATTAACTAATACATGTTAATGTATCTGGTGTATATTAAATTAATGTATTTAATGTATCTTATGTTTATTAATGTATCTAGTGTGTCTTGTTATCCACAAATATTATTAATGTATCTAATGTATATTAATATATCTTATGTATATAAATGTACCTTTTTATCCATT
>JAOTRH010157803.1:0-12975 GCA_034768845.1 Heliamphora exappendiculata | reverse complement strand
ATATAAATTAATTCACACCCCAAGGTTATTATGAATAGTGCTTATCCTCTTAATCCTAAAATAATTATTAATTTGTGTATGTTTAATATTCGTTATTTTGATTTATTAGATGGTGCGATCTTATATGGATCTATATTCCCGGTGAGTTAGATAGCAGTATTATTTATATGGTAAATATTAATTATTGACGAAATTCACGTCCCGAAAGATCGGAATTGACGATACCCTCTTAATGATGCTTATAAGTTTTGACCGGGCCAAACCATATAGGTGGATTTGATTATCCGGCGGTCAAATAAGTTAAGTGAAAGTGCTTAAGGAATATCAAGATGCCGATTAAAATAAATTATTAGTAATTAAATTTAATTGGTGGGTATCGGGAATCTTAACGGGGGAGAAATGTTAAGTATTTAATAACAGGAGCTTAATGCAAGAAAGTCTTGAGATTATGGGTCAGGGTGTAATTATAATTCTTTAGTGGTGTGAACTGTAATTCAGTATTTTATAAAAATTACAGAAACCGCTGCGTCTTTTCATAATTGCAGAAACCACTCGTAGGTATCTGTGTTCCACTGGAAGTCTAACTCATAATTACTCCCCTGGTCCCTGCTGTAGCCCTATTATATGCGGGTAGACTGAACTAGTTTGAGATGGATAGAATTAATAGATTTGATAGTTCATATCTCATATATGATAGATGATATTATTTTTGTCTTTCAAGACTTAAATATATCGGGATTCTGTCTGTACGAGTTCTCGGAGGATCGTAGCTCACACTACGTTCGAGGATCGCGTAAGATAATACGGTAAAAGATCTTACTAGAGTTTTAACACAGAATCAAGTCGTAGTTGAAGATTAGATCGACAAGTAGTATTCATCTAAATTAACTTTTGTTGCACGAGTTTTATTTTTTATCGTTCGACGTTAAAATTTTTATCTGGAGCCCGTTTCGGCATTTGCCCGTCCAGTTAATTTTTTACCGATAATCGTTTTTAAAAACAAAAATCTTGACAGTTTTGCCTCCAACAGGTAAAACCTTCATTGAATAACATATTGGGACGTGAAAATGGGTTGAGTAGATTGGGAATTATAAGAGGTTTGGGTGTAATGATTGTTTTCACCAAAACTTTGAAGTGTGGAGTAATAATTCTTTTTCACAAAAATTTTGTTATGTATTGGGATTTTTGGTTTGGGGCAAACGATATGTTTTTTTGGTTAAACTTATGTGTACGTCTCGCATAACCATCTTCATATGCCATGCATATGTTCATTGTTAACCTTTTTCCTACGAGTTTCAACTCATGTTGTTTAACAACATTTCAGGTGATAGCGAGAAAAAAGTTTTGTATTGAGGTGGCAGTAACCAGACCATTTTGAGTAGTGAATAGGATTACATTCTTGTTGTACCACCATTTTGAGAAATGAAGGTGTTGTTAATGTAATTCTTTCTTGGATATTATTGTTTTGTGGGTTGGAGTAACTCTTTGTAAGCCTTTAAGGCCCTACTCATATATCTGCATGCATGCGAGGGCGTTGGATTTGTTCTTAGATCAAATTCCTAAATTTTTGAATGATACACTATGGTTTCAAATGTTAAAATTTCAAGTCTTTTGTAACACATCAACCCTTCAAATGACAACGATATTGTTCGCTTTGGGCAAAGCCTTCACGATTTTGTTTTTCCCAGGGGGTCACCCATCCTTGCATTGCTCCCGCTTAGGCACGCTTAACTGCGGAGTTCTATTAAGGTTTCTACCACCTAGGAAAAGGCCTCGTTGAATGTAAAGGTCTAAGATTTTCCTTTATAGTCTAGAAACTCCCTCTCCCTTTCTCATGTGGGGTACCAGGATATCACAATCCACCCTCCTTAGGGCTACACGTCCCCGTGCAGTAGCCTACCAGCTCTGGTAGCCTGCTAGTCCTTATCGGCCTGCCCACTCAGCAGCCGGCCTACGTGCCACGCAAGACGACAAGGGCTCACACTCGGAGGTGAGAAGAGTCAACTCTAATACCATTTGTAACACCCCAACCCTTCACACGGCAACGATATTGGTTGCTTTGGGTAAAGCCCTCATGGTTTTGTTCTTCCCAGGGGGTCACCCATCCTTGCATAGCTCCTGCTTAAGCACACTTAATTGCGAATTTCTACTAAGGTTTTTACCACCTAAGAAAAGGCCTCGTTGAATGTAAGGGTCTAAGATTTTTCTTTATAACCCAAGAACTCCCTCTCCCTTTTCAATGTGGGATATCAGGATATCACATGTTTGGGTTTAAATGATGTTATTTCCTTCCAAATGCATGTATTTACTTTACATTTGAGCTTCTTCAAAAGAATGCTTGAGACTTATGATAATTAAATGCTTTCTCGACTTTTAAAAAAATCTTCAGGTTTTTGGGTCAGGATGCTCTCAGGTACCTCTCCGCTCGAACGATGGAGGGCCTGCTCGAGCGGACTTCGCTGGGTGGTTTTTCATCAAAAACTTGTTTTGAAAAAGTGGATTTGCCTAAATATGGTTAAACTATCTTTTGGGTTATACAGTAACTATTTTCAGGGGTTGTGTTTCAAAGGAGAAATGATCACTTTTACGAGGGAAACCTTCTATCCTTTCTCGAGTTTTATTATTTCAAAACCAGGGCATTACAGATTGGTATCAGAGCTGTAGGTTCGAATACCTAAGAACCGTGGGAGTGGTTGATCCATTGCTTGAGGGTTTACATTGATGTATAACATTCATGACTTGGTGTGCTAGCATGAAGCATCTTGAGTATAACTTGACATTTGTATGCAATGTGGTGTTTGGGTAAGGAGGTTAGACTTTTTGTATGATATATTTCGCTCTTGGGCAACTGATCAACTGGTTTGGGGTTCGAGTTAGAAAGGCGTTTGACTTATGGCCGTTCTAGCTAGAAATCTAAACGAATTGGCCGAATTGACGTGTCATTCCGATTAGTCCCATTTGTTATGTGTTGCACAAGATGCATTGATATGACGATTCAGGTGAAGTGATGTCTTGTTGAAGAGTGATGTTATCTGTGAGAGATGAGTTCTCGTGAGTTTGTATTGATACCTCTCATTGTTCTTTCTTATCCATAGAGAGATGATGCCGAGATGTGGTAGGGGTCGAGGCCGTGCGCATGCCCATGTTCCAGAAGAAGGGGACGTCCATGCCCCGCAAGAACAAGTGGGCGATGTTGACGTTGTGCAGGAGATGCTTACCATAATGAGGGCGATGGCCGAGGCAACTAGGGCCTGAGTGAGGGCTCTTGAGCCAAGGGCCTCTGTGGCAATGAGGGAATTTTGGCGATTGGGTCCTCCGACCTTCTCTAGGGAGCCGAACCCTAAGGTTTCTATCGAGTGGTTGGAAGTAACCACCACGACCTTAGACACCCTAAAGATTGGGGAGGATGAGTTGCGCGTCAGGTTAGCGGCGTTCCAACTTTGGGAAGATGCAAGAGAATGGTGGAAGTTTGTTAAGACCACCGTGGATGGCACGTGGACCGCTTTTACTAGGGTCTTTCTAGAAAAGTATTTCTTGAGTCCTTCACAAAATGCGTATCGGGAGGAGTTTCTCTCCTTCATTCAAGGGAATCTTACCATGGTCCAGTATGAGGCCAAGTTCGCGAATCTATCGCGGTTTGCACCTGAGATGGTGTCAAAGGATGAGTTGCGTACCAAGAGGTTTAAAAGGGGTCTTTGACCATCGATCAAAGATAGGATCGCAGCATTGGGTTTTTGAGTTTACACTGAGATCTTTGAAGCCGCTATCCGAGTGGACAATGTAATGGCGAAGAGCCGCAAGATCAGGGAGAGCAAGTCACATCGAGGGACTTTCGGTGGGACTTTCGGTGCTCATTCTGATGGGTACCAAACGAAAAGGCAAAAATCAGGAAGGTCGGGTTCTTATCCCACGGAGTCTCAGCCCCAGCTACAGAGATCCTTAGGAAGAGAGTATGCGGGTTCTATTGGAGCACATCAGGTGTAAGCATCGCAGGGGTGATAGGGATATGGTTAGTCTCAACAGCCTTCAAGAGTGCAGTTAGTGAGAACAGTGGGAGGTGCTACCTCAGCCCAATCAGTGAGGCAGCCAGGAACGAGGAGCAGCGACGGGAAGAATCAGGGGAACCAGGGGTGAGTGTATGCTCTTGTGGAGCCTAGTACATCAGTGGCACCTGTCGTGCTGGATACTGTAGCCAATCCTTCGACCAAACGAGGTACATTTTTAGTGTACCATTCTTGGGCTAGTGGTCTCGTTGACATTGAAGCATTGCATTCTTTCATCTCATCTGCATTCGCATCCGTATTGGGGTTAGAGATAGACTGGTTGGGTAGTGTCTTATGTGTAGAGACACCGATGGGTAGGACGACCGTGTTGAAACGTGTCTATAGAGCTTGTGAGAAGGAGATTGCCAGCCACCGTTTGGTATTTGATTTTATCGTGCTCGAGATTACCGCGTTTGATATCATCCTGGAGATGGATTGGTTGACCACCTTTCATGCCTTCATTGATTGTGACCAGCGACAGGTGTTCGTTTGCAAACCGAAGGGAGATTCCCTTTATTTTGTAGGTGACCGAGACAACGGTTTATGTAGCACCCCGCTCCTGCAAGGCACCAAACCTAAACAAGCGGATGTGATCCCGCCGCAGACCGGCGGCCAAAGAGAAAAATAAGGGATAAAGATATTAAGAGATCAAACAAGAACTTCTAGACAACCACAAACTCCTTAATGTCAAGAGAGGTATACACGAGTTATTAGGGATTCGCCATCCCAAGGGCATACATTAATTCTAAAACATCAAAAACTTCCAGGGTCTTATACATAAAGCTCTTCCAAAACTAAAATCTAAACAAAAGAAAACTTAACCATTACAATTCCCAACACTATAACTAAAACTACTCGATGATGCCTATGGTGGACCAACTCCTAGCCGTTCCTAGTATCTGCAACCACAGAGGTTACAGGAGAGCGTATTTAACATTATCATGAACAGAAAAGACAGTTACTTAGCTAAGGATAACTGAAAACTCTTTCTAAAAATAGTTCATCACATTTTTCACGAAAAATATAGAAATTGATGCATTTGGTTGAACATGAAAATATTTTAGATTATACAGAGCCATCTCAATATTGCAAATAGAAATATGTTCCTGGCTTAACCGCCACTTGTTTAAAATGCATGGCCACTTTCTCAAATCTAGACTCAAACCCCAATAATGCCCAAGTAGTCATCAATCTCATGACCGGGAGTTCCGACAGTACCGTAACCTCAATTCTCAATGCACGGATAGCCACGTGATAGAATGAGAGCCACTCTTTACCAAGCACGAGTGGTATGTGCTATAACCTGGGACTCAGCCCAAAAGCCTTTAAGGCAAAATTTCCCGCTTAACGGGAAACCTCCCATAAAGGGACAAATGAAACACCCATAGTTGGGTAACCTCCCTCATAACGGGATATAAAGGGTCAAAAACCCTTGTAACTTGGCACTTTAGAACAACCACGCAACATTAACCATACTTTCATAGTAACATCATACTAGCATAGAATATCATGGATAGCACACTTGAATTAAAAATATCATGGCTTTTAAAACAACAGGTTCATGCGATCATCAAACTAGTCATAGTTCAAAACATGCACTTCAAAGTATTTTTAAGCATCATTTACACAAACTCAAGTTCAAGATAATAGCTAAGCACTCTCACCTTGTATTATATGCATATGAACTAAGCCTCCCCTAGCAAGCTAAGCAAGACCCCTGGGTTCTACAACCTCCGTGCCTAACAAGCAAAACACGACTCTACCGTTAACACGGAATCTTCCCCCTTTAGCATGTGAAACTAAAACGATTCCGACCACGGAATATTTTCTTGATTTTTGGGACCATAGTTACTTTCTTTTTAGGTTGAAGGGGCACTACGCGCTTGCCCAATCCTTCACTTGATTGAAGATTTTACTTAACCATTTATTACTCTCCTTCAAATCATCAAATTTTAAACTACCGCAGCATCTTGAGGTAGTTAGACTGGAATCAAGTTAATATTTTTAAACACCATTTAGATAAAATATTTTCTACAACTCCCATATTTAACACCAAGTCCAAAACCTAAGGCAAAAAGGTAAACAAAACATCATAAGCAAAAATGGTTCAGCACTTTTCTCAAGATTTCACCAAAAACATGCTTATGTTGGTCTCGATTTTGGGGTATTATATCATGTCCAAATGAGCCCAATTTTTAGTATGTTCTAGCTAAGCAAGTCCCCTACAAGTTTTATATTTAGAACTAATGGTAGTTGTTTAGAACAAGTTATACTTATTATCCATTTTAGAAAATAGGGTCTGTTAGCCACAAAAACTCAGCAGAGCCGGTTTTGGACAGAAGGTTTGAAACGGTTTTGGGGAATTATCCCGAGGCTTTAAGGTTTGCTTTTTGGGCAAAAAGTATTTCAATATGTTATCTAAAAATTTCTTGTAGAACACTTCTGAAATAGATCACTAAAAATAGAGATTTTGGGCTACACAATAATATGTGACAGAAGTGTCCCTTGAGGGCTGAAACTCAATAGAGAATTTCAAAGAAGTTTTGACCAATAAAAACTCAGTAGTTTGTGCTCATTTTTGTGGATAGATAGATATACATGTTTCCTAAAACTTTCATGTTTTGGAAAAAATTTGATTCTTACTTTAAAATAGGGTTTCCAAGTCGGTAATATTGACTAGTCAGAAAATGGCACACTTTAGTAAAATTGTAATATCTCGAGTTCTATTTATGCAAATGAGTCGAATCCAACTTTGGATGAAAGATAACTCAAAAATATAAATCTGGAAAAAAAGAACATGTTTAGATCAATTTTTTACATTGAGTTATAGCGTTCCAAAGTTAAGGGCAGAAACATCTATGTTCTCAAAAAATCAAATCTCTTAGGGTCCAAGTCTTCCACTTATGTCATGTCAAGTTTTTGTTTCATTTCTTTGCATGCTTGTGTTTTAGACATTAATACCAAAGCTCCAGCACACCTATAGGTCATCAAACTCAAAGATAACTACACACAACAATATCTCATATCATCTATAATCATAACAGTCCCAAATTTTCAACTACGACGCATTTTCAGTTTATTTTTTGTTCTTGATTTTTAGAGTGTTTAAAGAGATGTGTTGGGAAATATTTTCATGGATCTTAGACATAAAGTTTAGAGGCTTTACTTACTTGTTTGATAGATCAAAGGATGGTGGAGGATGGATTTAGACTTAGTTTTTGAAAATCTCCTTGATTCCTTCCTTCTTCTACCTTTTTCTCCCTTAAACTCACCTTTACACTCAAGAGCAAAGAGGTCTGATTTCTCTCCCTCACTTGCACGAAATTTTCATATAGTGAAGAGGGGGTTTGGCTTTCTTTATATAGGCAAAGGCTATGGGACATGGAAGGAACAAAAAGTAGCATGGAAAGACACTTTTCTCCTTTTTAATTAATGAAACTTGAGTTGATTTGAATTGATTTGAATTTATTCAACTTTTGATGGCTAAAAATTAGACATGGAGAAGATAAATATAGCTAGGGTCAGTTTGGGGGGACAAAAATCTGATTCCCCGTCAATCAATAGAGTTTTGCATTGGTTTGCGTGTCCTTTTGTGCAAGAAAATACTTTAAAAGTTAATTTGATATATTTTTTGGTGTCTTTTTTTCTCTGAAACCTATTATATTAGTATGTTTATGAGAAATATAGTATTTCCATATATTATCATAGTTCCTATAGCAATTGATTAAATAGATATAGTCTTTTAAGTCAAATTAAGCTATTTTAGCAATATCTGACTTTTTAACTTATTTTGTTGTGCATGAACTTCAATAGTGATTTCTTTGCTTTTGTTAATCTATGACACCATATTATTATATATATTACCTGCTCCACAAGTATTGGATCATCATAATGCTTAACTTAATATCTATCTCTTCATTTTAAGCTAAAAAGCGAGCAAAAAGTCACTTTTTGGCACTCTTCCCAAGGTGGTCGTCCACTAAGGGGTATTTTTGTTATTTTTGATGGTATTTTGCACTTTTTTACTTAATTGTACTTAAATTTTTTATTTAGGGTATCTATGTGTCAAAATTTGAGTTTTTAAGACTTTTCGATGCTTAACTCTTGTTTTAAACAACTTGGTCTTATAACCTTGAGTTCTTAACCTCAACATTAGGGCTTTAATATATGCTTGTGTGGTTTCCTGTCTATCCCAGATCTCAGGCTCAAAAAGGTTAAACGGTTGGGCCGATTTTTCTTACCGAACTTAGGTTCGAGACTTCGTTTCTTTTGAAATGTTCTTTATTTTCTATTCGTATCTTGAGTTCAGGTTATTACAGTTTAGCACCTAGATCCCTCAGGTCATGGAGCCGTGATAGCCTTAGCCGCCTTTTCTCAATCTTATTAGTGAGTGAGATTGATTCTGCTCGGGGAGAGCTTCCTTCCGTTGTCTGTGAGTTTCTAGACGTGTTTCTGGGTGATTTGTTTGAACTTCCACCACTGTGGGAAGTTGAGTTTTTCATAGACCTTATTCCAGGGACCGCCCCCATTTATATGCCTTCATACTGTTTTGCATTGGTTAAGTTGAGAGAGTTGAAAGTGCAAGTCTAGGAGTTGTTAGACAAGGGATTCATCCGCCCTAGTGTATCTCCTTGGGGAGCTCCGGCGTTGTTTGCCAAGAAGAAGGATGGGTCATTGTGTCTTTGCATAGATTATCGTAAGTTAAACCACGTGACCATTAAAAACAAGTATCTTATGCCTCGTATTGACGATCTGTTTGACCAATTGAGAGGTTCGTGTTGTTTCTCAAAGATCAACTTGAGATCCGATTACCACCAATTGCGGGTCATGGAGGATATTCTGAAAATGGCATTTCATACCCGTTATGGACATTTTGAGTTCTCGGTCACACCGTTTGGACTGACTAACACACCGGCAACGTTCATGAACCTTATGAACCGTATCTTTCACCCTTACCTTGATCGATTCGTGGTAGTATTTGTAGACGACATCTTGATTTATTCGCCATCAGAGAAGGAACACAAAGAGCATCTTCGGATTTCCTTACAACTGTTATAGGAACATCGATTGTATGCTAAGTATGACAAATGTGAATTTTGGTTACCCAAGGTAAAGTTTTTAGGCCATGTTGTTTCGAGAGATGGGGTGGCATTGGATTCATCCAAATTTGAAGCTGTAATAGAGTGGGAAAGACCAAAAAATGTGTTTGAGATACGGAGCTTCTTAGGGTTAGCAGGTTATTACCGCTGGTTTGTAAAAGACTTCTCTAGGCTTGCAGCGCTTATGACATGTCTTACATGGAAAGGGATCAAGTTCGTATGGGATGATAGTTGTGAGTTCGCTTTTCAGACATTAAAGACAAGGTTGACTAGCGCACCTATTCTGATTATACTGGAGAGAGGACTTGGTTATGCCGTTTATTGCGATGCCTTGCACGAGGGGTTGGGATGCGTGTTAATGCAATTGGGTAAAGTGGTCACCTATGGATCGAGACAAATGAAGGTTCATGAGAAGAACTACCCTACACACGATTTGGAGTGCTGTAGTGGTGTTTGCTCTAAAAACCTGGAGACACTACTTGTATGGAGAATGCTTCGAAGTATTTTCGGATCACAAGAGTTTGAAGTACTTATTTTCACAAAAGGATCTGAACTTGCGTTAAAGGAGATGGATGGAGTTCTTGGGAGACTATGATTTTGATCTACGGTATCACCCGGGCAAGGCTAATGTGGTAGCTAACGCCCTAAGCCAAAAGTCTTTGAGCATTCAACATGAAATAAAACTCCTCCAATCTTTTCCTTGATCAGACAAACCTAAAAAAATGTTTAACAGCGTACATGAGCCAAAGCTCATAGGGTAAAAACTAAAAAAGTGCAATGCATGATTTGTGAGGTGTGAGTGACATGCTATAATGCAATCACATACAAATCGTGTTCATAACCTCTTTTTTTTTCATCCTTTATTTATTTAATATCTACTCTTCTTTATCAAATCATTCAACCTTCATTCAATTTATACTTTCTCATACTCATATCTCATTTAACTTATTATCTTTTCCAAAAGATTATAGGTTCACACTCTATTCATTCACATTCAAGTTCTTTCCCATTTTATTTTTCATTACATGTTCTTACACTTTGTTCGTCTTCTACTATTTCACATCTCTTGTAATCATTAAACCACATTTATTATTATCAATTAAACCACTTCTCTTTCATATTCAAACATTAATCTTTCATGACTTTTCTTTTTCTTTTCCTCACATTAATTACACATTCTCCTTATCATTCTTTAATTTTTGTTTTTACTTTTATTTTCTCTTAATCAATTATCCAAATATTAATTCAACTCTTATCCATATTAAAACCATTACTTTCTTTCAAGTTCTTCAATACTTATTCCACATTTCACTTTCAATTCAATAAACCAAATACTGAACCGATGTAGGGTGCAGCTTATAGAAACCCTTCCCTATTCTCCCAACAGGCTATGCGAAGCTGTTGGATAATAAATAGCTCTATAACTCACCACTATAATCATCTGAAACCAACGTCGGGTGCAGCTTATAGAAATTCCTCCCTATTTTTCCAATAGGCTACGCGAAGCCATTGGGTAATAGATAGCTCTATACCTCACTACAACACAATCACATCCATTTTACAAGGTCTAACCCAAGGAAACACGGTACCCATCTTGTGCAAGTTTTCGGTCTTTCACCACGAAGCTATTCAAGTCCAACTTATTCACATCCTCAGCCATTTTTTGTTTCCTAAAGGAACACCCCGGGAGGCGACCCGATACCAAGACATTTTCGATTTTTCGAAAGAATACCCTGGGAGGCAACCCGATACCAAACCATTTTCGGTTCAATATTTGATTAACCATATTAATATTCATTAATAATTGAGAGTCCATCTCCCCTATTCAATTCCATATCATTTTCGTTCAATATTCAATTAACATATTCTCAAATTACTGTCTTTATCCACTGTATACATCTCTCTTTGCTTAGTTAAAATTAAAAGTTTTAATTCATACGTTATATCAGTTCCAATTGTTTATCAATTCAATTAAACTTCAGATTTATTAAATCATAAGTCTCCAACACAGTTTCATGATTTCCTTCATTTAACATCTATTAAATTTATCAAACAATTTCATACAACTACTCATGAACATGTCAAGAGTCTTGTATTGCTTAAATTCATCTATTTATTCATTTGAAATTAATAATATTTATAGTTTCAACATCACATAATTATCCCATTTATAACTACATGAAATAGTCATAATATTTCCTTTCCTTCTTTCAACACCTCAATGTGAATCTCCAACAGAAACTTCTTTCGAATTTCACATATACTAATTATATAATTTAAGGATTATTCACTATAACTTTCCACATTTTACATCTCAGTCTAGCATTTAGTCTTTACATACAATTATTTGTTCTCGAACTCTAATTAAGTTTGAAATTTAGGTTCTTCAAAATTTAGAGTTTAGTGAATTAGGCAGCATTCCTATCCTATATTTAGAGTATTATTTACATGCCCAGATTTCACATTAAATCTCAAATTTCAAAAGATTAACTCAATAAAGTTCCGAACTTTAAGGGTCATAAAGTTTTAGAAAGTCAACAAAAATCATAGTAAACACACCCAATTTAGTTTAAACTCTACTTGGTTAAGCTTCAGGAGTTTCAAAATTTACTCAATTCTGCTTCCAATTCAGATAAATGGTCACAAGTTCCAGTTTCCACACTTCACCCAATTTTATTGAATCCTATTCATTAACCTAAAACTTATTTAGAAGCTTATGAATATTCATGAGTACCCTCAATTTTAGACATTGAGTCTCATTCTAATACCAAAAAGTGAGTTCTTGATTCCATTTAATACTTAATCAACAGAGTTCTCATTATAACTTATTTTTTGATTTTAACTTCTTTGATAAAAAAATTATAAAAACAATACTGAGGTTTTCAAGATTTCTTAAACCATCAAGATTTCTATCTATACTGAGATTTTCAAGAAATCATAAAAACAATGCAACAGAAATCATTGCAATTCACTTAAGATTTAGTCTGAATCCTACCTGGTTGTGCCTCAAACCTTCAATTTTCGCTAAAATCCCCAAAAGTAGCCAAGCCCTAATTTTTGGCCTCCATGGATTCTAGCATTTTGGTGGTTCAGTGCAATGCCTCGATTGTGTCATGATCGAATCCAAGTCGACAACGCCTGATTTGGTGGGGAGAATCTCCTATTTCTTAAGAGAGTGTAAAGGTGGAAGCTCGATTGGTCTCCCATGGCAAAATCGAAAGGAGAAGGGAAAAGAGAACTAGGGCATCGACAAGGCAGCAGCTAAAAAAATGGAACATGATCTTCCTTTTATCCCTTATATTCAAATTCCTCCTTTGATAGTCTTTTAATTTGATGTTGATCTCCCAAGTTTTCTGGGGTAAGCTGACTTCCAAGCATTCGAATTTGCCAACAATGGTCGTCAACCAGGAAGAAAGCAGAGGAGGTAATGCGCGGTTAGGTGTGGGGCTAGAGATTTAATCCTTCTATTCTTTAGAAATGGAATCAAATCTCATCCATCGAACCAACAAAAATTAGCAAGAGAAAAGAAGCAAAGGAAGAACCGAACAAAGAAAAAAAACAAATGAAGAAGATGACAGACGCGTCCCGAAAGGGGGACCTTCGAGTCTCTCTCTTATTTACTCTCTCTCTCTCTCTCTCTCTCTCTTCTCTCTCTCTCTCTCTCTCTCTCGAACCATCTAGAACACTTTGCCAACTTCTCAAATTTCAAACCAAAAAAAAACAAAACAATCAAAAGTGAAGAAAGCAACTTTGGCACAACCGTGAGAAATGCTGATATATTATTCTTATTTATTATTATTTTTTATTATATTTTATTGTTCTTCTTTTCTTTA